>VOQJ01006028.1:46487-57908 GCA_015052665.1 Apistogramma diplotaenia
AAACCAACAAAGAACGGGGGGGAAGAGGGAGATGTTGTAAAAAAAAAAAAAGGGGAAAAAAAGGGGGGGGGGGGGGGGGGAGATCACTTGTTTTAATTACACACAGTCTCACTCTCTCTCTCGCTCGCTTTCTTGTTTTCACACACATGTTCACACACATGCATTAACACATCCGCCATACACACGCTATACTTCTTCGCTCAACCATCACAACAGACAGATGCTCGCTTTAAATTTAATTTGGGTTTTTGCGTGAAGTGCCAAAAAATAAAATGATAAAAATAATTTAAAAAAAATGACTGGACGTGACTTGGTAATTGATCTCATTTTTAAGCGTTGGGACATGTGGCGGAGATTAAAGCTTCATCACAGAGAGAAAATATTTTTTAAAAGATTAAAAAGGCACTATGTGTAATTACATGCACAGCCACAGTAAAAAAATAAATAAATAAATGAAAAAAAAGAAAAAAAACAACGTTAATGTAATGCTTTACAAATCGAATGCATATGATGTGAACACATAATTCAAAGGACATTTGATGAATTCCACGTGGTAAATGGGTGCCAGCATGTTCATAAAACAATAAATTAAATATGGGTCATGAGTCACGCTGGGTCTGACCATCATCATCATCATCATCATCATCAGTCTCTGAGGTCAGTCTTGGTTCTTCACCACTAGAGTAAATGTCAAATGTCAGGCGAACTGCAAACATTCACGCTTTAGCTGTTCTCGATGCATCTCTGACTTCTTGGTGTTGTGGATTTTATGGAAGCCTGTCTCTGACAAAAAAAATGAACACACAAAAAATATTAAATACTAAAAATACGTAATTAATTACTATTAGTATTGATATATTTTATTTTGTATTAGTATCTCAGACGTTTGACCTATAATATAGTAAATTTGATTTTTAAATTTGTATTGTCATACACATATCCATAAGAACTTTGTTTATGTATTTATTTGACCTGACCTGATGCAGAACTGAAGACAGCATCATGGGTCTTCTGTGGACCTGGCTGTTCATCCAGGGTTTCTGATTAGGGAATCAGAATCCTGCCATTGCTATATGTTGTTTTATCAAGCATAGCACTCTTATTCTAGCAGAAATGGGTTTCTAAAGTTTTGCAATGGTTGAATAACTACAAACCCAATTTCAACAAAGTTGGGATGCTATGCAAAATGTAAATAAAACAGAAAGCAATCATTCCCAAATCTCATAAACCCATTTTTATTCACATTCAAACACAAAAAAAAATCCTTAAAATGGAGAAAATTCAGTTTTGAGAAAAAATAATAAATTTTGAATAGGATGGCAGCAACGGCTCTCAAAAAGTTGGGACAGGGCCGTGTTTGCCGTAGCATCCTCTCTTCTTTAAACAACAGTCTGTAAACATCTGTGAACTGAGGAAAGCAGCTGCTGGTCCTTTGGGAGAGGAATGATGTCCCATTCTTGTTAGATAGGATTGTAGCTGCTCAACACCCCTGGGTCTTCTTTGTGGTATTTATTGTTTCATTGTGTGCCAAATGTTTTCAGTTGATGAAAGATCTGGGCTGCAGGCAGGCCAGATCAGCACCTCGACTCTTCTGCTATGAAGCCATGCTGCCGTGGTAGATGCATCATGTGAATTAGCATTATCCTGCTGAAATGTGCAAAGCCTTCACAGAACAAGATGCCATCTGAAAACTTATATATGCCTTTCACCACTGATGGTGCTTTTCCAGATCTGCAAGCTGCAAATTCTACAGGCACTAATACACCCCCATGATGCAAGCCTTTGAACTGAGTGCTGATAATAAGCTGGATGGATAAAAAGTTTAAGCTAGCTTGCATTTAATTACAATTTTTTTTCAATCCTGGACTAAAAATCAGGGCTGGCTTCACTAAAAGGACTGAGAGACACATAAAGAACACAAACAAACAAAAGCAAACAAAAACAGAAGAGAAGGAAATAACCCGTCTGTCAGTCACCACATGCGCTCATGGGTATTTACTTAGTCATGTTGGTTTATGCTGCCCAGATGGCCTGATGAGGCACTATCTAATTACTTCTCCTGTGGATCCGCTGTCTGATAAATACTTAGTGAACCACGACTGTTTCATATCCTTCACTGCCACCACCAGGGGATTCATGCAGCTGCACATGAGTGAGAGATGAGCAGATTATGTGTGTTGCCATTTAACGTTGTCAGCTGGTTCTCAGGCTGCAGGAAGGAAATTTGGGGACAAAAGGAAACAGACAGGGGCATCAACATGTACTATTTATGTCAAACTAGAGGACATGTGATAAAGATTTAGTGATTTACTGTGTCTGATTTCTTTTAGTGATCTCCTCGTCCCCGTCCTCCTCATAAATGTTAATATTTTGTTCAGCCAAAGTGAATTTAATATAAGAAAATGTTAAGCTGATAATATCATGGGTGTGTATGTGTCATAAGTAATGAAAAGCATTGTTATTAGTCACTACCAATCTACTCTCTTTCAGACTACAAAATGCCACTGAAGACGTATAATCACCAGTTTATTTTCAGGCTAAGACCAGAGAGGAGCTCATAGTACTTTACTCTACAACTAGGAAAAATGTCTGTGGCTGTGTGACTGCTGGCGGCGGCTTGTTTGCAGCAGACAGCAGGGGGCGGTAATGTTGCCAACCCGAAATATACACCACGAATAAGAGTCCGGAAGCGACTCCGCTGCGCTGTGTCTGATAACATGGATGTAGAAGCAGCGGGGTGCAGAAGTGAGCGGTGTTTGTCGCAGAGTCACCCCAGTGGGAAGATCATTTGATGAGGGGTCCTTTCTCAGTGTCCATTCAACAACAGCAGCTATTCGGGATCATAAAATGGGTAAATTTTCATTTTCTTTGTTTGTTTCGCTGTTAGCTCATCTGCTAACGATAACTTATCTGACGCATTACTGCCAAAAGTGTTAAATATTCATAAAACGCTTTATAATTTTTTTTTTAAAAAAATGGAGAAATGAAACTGCAGTTTGTATAATGTTTACTAAATTTCCTGCAGATAACAAACAGAAAAGGAAAGTGTTTTTGGTTCGCGACTGTTTTTGATCTGCAGTCCCACTTCAGTCTTACTGTATTTACATGAAAGATATTCACACTGATTACACAGAAGGGGACCAGATTCATACACAAATAAGGAGTTAAAGAGTGAACAAACGCACATCACAAAGACAACATATATGAAACCCAGTCAAATCTTTGTCACTTGTACTTTAATTCACTGGTACCTGACACCATGATTTCTTTAAAGAAGAAAGGACAAGCCAAAGAATACTGTCAGTCTGGCTGTTCATTAGTGTATATCCTGAAAGGCACAAATAGCTTTCTCATTGCACCTTTCTGGTGATGATGTGCAGACTGCACCTGTTGATGCTGTAGAAATTGCTCCAGTTTCTGTGACAGGATCGATGTGTTGTTCTAGCCTGTGCAGAGGGTCCCTTGCCCCTGACATCGCTGAGGCTCCTGGTTCCTCCTCTGCGGGTGATGTCGGCTGTGATGTGGAAGGTGGTTTGTCTGAGAAACGTCAAGCATTATGGGAAAGTGGAGGAGTTTGTGTCTTTGGTATCTGAATCCATTCCTGACATCTTAACAAGCCGGCAGATGTCACTGCTCACATTGGGGTTAAGGGCAAAGGTAAGGTTACATAATGTCAATTTACTGTCAGCATGTGTTTGTTGACTGGAATTGTTAATTTTTTAACTTCCTAGGATTATGTTTGATCTTACAAGAGAAATGACCACAATTGTGCTCCGTCTTGAAGATTATATCTCTAACAAAGATTTTAGTATTACATGTGTAGATATGGTGGCATTTAGGCAAGTCCTTTCTGTAATTTTTAGGTTTTATTTGTTTGTTTTTAGTCCTTTCTGTAATTGTTTGTCTGCCCTTAATGGCCTTTCCAGATGACATTACAAGTTTTAAACTCTGAGGATCTCAGAGGCAGTAAAACACAGTTGGATGGCCTGCTGCAAACCAGCTCACAACAGGTGTGTAGTGATTTGCATTGATGGATGTTAAATATTGGCTGGTTAAGAAGCTCTGCTTTATTTTAAATTTGTTTAATAACTTGGCAGGTCTGTCCAGAAGGTAACCCTCTTGAAGCCAACATTGTCACATTTGTTCAGAGACTCCTGGAGGACTCGGAGGGGAGAGAACACCTCCTCACAGTGTGTCTCTGCTTTTGTCTTACAGTTAGTCTAAATATAAAAAGGTAAGGTTATTTGATAACAGGTTTTCTCCTGGTAGAATGTGTTTCCTGTGGAGTACGGGCCTGACTTTGATACAGCACTGGAAACGCTTCTCTGTTACTTCTTCTCCAAACTGGAAGAGCTGCTGCCAGTACCAGACTTCAAGCAGGTAGGTGCCCACAATCTTTCCCCATGAAAATAACTGTTTTCACTGCATTTCCAGAGGTTAACAACAAAGCTCCCGTGCATTAAAATAATTGTGTTTATTTGATATAGGCTGCTGTTTGGATCGGTGATACACCAGCTGTGCTAGAGGAGTACATGCAATATGTAACCAGATCTGATGACCTCAAAGTGTTGCTCAGAAGTAGGGCTCCCAAGGGTGAACTGGCCAAGATGAATTCTAGTGGTGAGTCTGTTTGCCTTTGAATGTCTTTTTCTTCTCTTCACTCAGACAGATTCTGAGGATGGTTCTGCCAGAGGTCTATTCCTGTTAAAAGCATCGCCAAGCGCTCGCTTATAGAGAATCATCTGACCACTGGGCTTCTCTTTTTCATGATGTAGAGTCAAAAACTGTAGTTGTGAACTGTTGCAGTTGATATTTGCATGTTAATCAGAGTGAGTTCTGTATTTGTTAGATGCAATATTTCTGGCCAAATAGGTTCAGTTAATTCAAAAACATAAAAGATTAATTGGTAATGACTCCAGTTATTGGTATCAACCGTGGTTCTTATGATTTATATTATGTACCTATAAACTGTACTTCTCACGTTTTTAATTCCTCTGTCTAACAGTGCCATCTCCCTCGGAGCAGCGGCTTTTCTCCTCATTATCTCTCCCCACTTCCCCGAGAGACGACGGTGCCAAAGACGTGGAATCAAACGCACAAACCCTTGAAAGCCAAAGCGTGTCTGAGGCAGTTTGTCTTCAAGAACCCAAAGATGTTGACATATGGGATACAAGATGGCCACATGAGCAGGAATCTCACATTCTGAACAGAAGCGATGTAGAACCAGCGACAGGAGGAAAAGGCACCAACAGTATCCCTGATGCTAACATTGTGGAGGAGTGCAGTGACCAAGTTACAGCAGCACCCCAGGCTCCCTCTTCATCTGCTGAGAGTCCTGCGCTGTCCAGCTCTGCGATCAGCCCTCCAAAGCAGAGAGTTGCTCACAAATGCACTCAGTGTGGGAAGTGCTTCATATACAGGTATGAACTGCTGGAGCATCAGCGGCTGCACACGGGAGAAAACCCTTACAAGTGCTCTCAGTGTGGGAAAGCCTTTCGGCGGAGCTCTGATCTGTCAAGTCACAGGCGGACACAGTGCAGAAAAGCAGCTTATATTTGCATCAAATGTGGGAAAAGCTTTCAATCTATGCAGGAAAAATTTAGACACCAGTGTGTTCATAGTGTCCAAAAGTTTGACTGTTCTTACTGCGGGAAAGGTTTTAAGAAAATGTACCTGCTGGCTAAGCACAAGCTGACTCACAACCAGAACCGCATTTTCACATGCAGGCAGTGCGGGGAAGTGTACCCGGGTATGAGCGAGCTAAGATCGCATCAAAAGATCCACCCTCCACAGCTGTCCAATCAGTGCCAGCAGTGCGGAAAGTTTTTCAGCTCTGCTGCTTGTTTGACCGCTCACCTGCTGCGCCACACACAACAGAGGACCCAGATTTGCGCACGCTGCGGCAAAGCCTTCAAGAGCAAACACGACCTGAACCTTCACATGCGCAGCCACACGGGCGAGAGGCCGTTCCAGTGCACCTACTGCGGGAAGCGCTTCTCTGTGTCAGGAAATTTAAACATACACATAAGAATTCACACGGGAGAGAAACCGTATCTGTGCTGCGACTGCGGCAAGGCTTTCATCTCCGCTGGCGAGCTGCAGATACACAGACGCACCCACACGGGGGAAAAGCCGTACAAGTGCTCAGTGTGCGGGAGAGGATTCACCATGGCGAGCAAAGTGACGCTCCACATGCGCATTCACACCGGGGAACGCCCCTACGAGTGCTCTGAATGCGGGAAATGTTTTTCCCGTGGCAGCGAACTGAAAAAGCATACAATGAGCCATACCGGAGTTCGGCCCTATGCTTGTCAGCTGTGTGCAAAGACGTACACATGCCTCAGTCACCTGAAGAGACACTTAAAATCTCACAATGTAGTTCAGGCTCAGACCCTCTGATTCTGCTGATTCGTATCTGCTATTTTTCCATTGACAGTGTCTTTGTGCAGCAACACTGTACTCACTGTTGTTGACTTCGTCCATTGTGTCACAGTTTTTATGTTGCAGAGATTATATTGCAGCATTTCTTTTTTTTACTGTCTCATTCCTTATCCTGTGTTGTCTAAAATTTAATCTTCAAGTGCAGCTGTTGGTCCTGATATACATATTTTTTGTTTTCTTATGTCCTAAAATGCATCTTACATGATCCAAGAAAACAATGCCCTTCTGTGTTTATTAGTGCCTATTTTTATTGAGGTAACACTTACATTTCTTACTGGAGAAGCATTATTTACAGTGTTCAATATTGTAAACACATAATAAAGGAAGATAATTGCCATCTATTTGTTTGTCCCTAACAGCAGAAACATTTATATTTGATTAAATAGCACAGCTGAAAGAAATTAAAAATTGCTTATTTCAAAGCTGAAATTGAAGCACATTAATTTTTAAATGTAGTTTTACGTTGTGATGTTTGTTCAAAACCTAAAATATAAGTATAAAATCAGCGGTACTTAAAAGCACGACTTGTAAGAAAACAGTTGATTCGGGTTTTTACGTTACGTTTATGGTTTATGTTGTCGGGGCGGGGTGCGTCTAATTTTGACATAAAAGTAAATAGGAATCATTTTGTACGGGCTGCCCCGTAAAGCAAAACGAACGTTCCTTATGAACCTACTGGCCCAGCGCTCCCTGTGATATGAACAGCGTGCTTCAGGAAGAAGTTGGCGCCTGAAGCCGTGTATTCGGTTAGCTAGTACCCTAGCCAAGATTATGAACGAATTATCCATCCGTACTGAGTTTTATTTCCATCGTTATTAAAGAATTGCAAAAATGAACGACATGGGTAAGTACTACCTCGTGAAGCTCGACAGCATTTTGTAATTTCGCTTGTTATGCGGTTAGCCGACTAGCTAAAGAGAAGGATTACTCAGGACTGAGCAGGCCTCGACTAATCTCTGGAACAAGAATTCTTTTGCTCACTATTAAGCCGGTTTTTCCCTTGTAGCCAATAAGCTAGCTAATGCTTTATGTAAGATAGGTAAGAAACAGTAACGATACCCTGCGTTTAGAAACATTTTATTTGGTCGAAACGGGTTCCTTCAATGTAAAAAAAAAGAAGGTATTTTAGCAAGCAAGAATATCGAGATTCGTTTGAAACAGAGTAACTGGCGTCATGCCAAGAGCTAGCTGTTAGTAAACACAGTGCTTCTTTGTGCTTAGTTCAATGTAAAACAGCTGCATGTGTTGGTTTTCGCATCTGCGGATTCTCCGGAAGATTCGTGCAGTAAACATTAAGCGAGAGGCTAGAGCCTGCACACAAACCCAGTGCTGTATTTCTGCAGCTCATGGATGGACAATAAGAGATGGTGAACAGGCAGTGCTAACTTCAAGACAGAATGCCTACATTTGCACTTGATTTCAACTATTTACATTTATAGCATTTAATCTCGCATTTGAAACAACGAGGGGGCTCTCTGTGCTGTCTCAAAATTAAACATAAGCAACATGATAAGTGTACTCAAGGCCGCCACTGTACGAGACTCTTAACCTGATTACAAGCCTGCTTGACCCAGTCTGTTTTCCATTCAAAGAATTCAGTGTGCCCCTGTCCTCGCTGGCTCTCCTGGTCCCACCACTCCGACTGATGTCTGCTGTGATGTGGGAAGTGGTGCGCCAGCGGAACATAAAGCACTATGGGAAACTGGAGGAGTTTGTGTCCATGGTAACAGATGCAGTTCCTGAACTAATGAGTAAGAGAGAAGGAAGGCTGCTCTCACTGGGCCTGAGAGCAAGGGTAAGTGAAACATATGGATCCACAGTGTGTGTAAAAGAAACTTCTTAAAATGAGACCCAAGAACAGGACCTGAGGTAAACACTAATATTATAAATTAACACTTCTTCTAGACTACGCTTGAACTTCTGCGCTCTGAACACCCTGAAGATCTCAAGGCTGTCGAGAGCCACCTTAACCGAATCCGATCTTCCTGCATCGAGGAGGTGGGTGATGGTGTTGTCATGTTTTAATTATGAATAAATGACTGATTTCTAAAATCCCACTTAATGTTGTCTTTGTTATAATTTTAATGCAAATTACCAAATTGAATAAACCAAACGTAATCAGTAATAATTAAAATAATTCTTAGCTGTAGGCCTGCATTGTCTAACATGTGTCATCTGGTTATCCAGACCAATGATCCTGTAATTGAAGCACCAGAGGCAAACTTTATGAAGTTGGTGCAAGGCCTCATTGAAGACACAGATGGCAGAGAACACTTTCTCAAGGTAAACCGGAGATGATTTTTTCATGAAGTAGTACAGTGATAATGGTAAGATGTGTATCATTTGCTCAAGGATAAAGTTGTGTTTATATTGTCAAGTTTTGTTTTTTTTAATCTGACAGAATGTGTTTCCTGTGGAGTACGGCCCTGACTTTGATACAGCACTCGAGACCTTAGTTTGTGAGTTTTTCTCGAGACTTGAGGAGCTGCTGCCAATACCAGATTTCAAACAGGTACAGATAGGATCTTTTAAGATAATAAAATAAAGGATGTATGAGCAAATTCAAATGTGCCTCTTTTTTCTGCACGTCTTACAGACTGCGTCCTGGATTAGTGCTGCCCCCTCTGTCCTAGAGGAGTATATGCAGTGTGTGTCAAACGGAGATGACCTTAAATTTCTTCTCCAGAGTAAACAGTGCCATGGGAAATTAGCAAAGAGCAGTGTTGGTATGTATATGCTAGTGAATGTATCTAGTTTTAGTGCCAGACATGAGACTGTATTAATATTAGTTTCCTTTTTTCCCTGCAGCTCCATTCCAGTCAGATGATCTTCTGATCCCTTCTCTGTCTCTCCCTCCATCTCTGGAAGTAGCCATTGCTTCCCACCCAAGTGCTTGTGATGATGACAACCATGACGTCCCTCAGATTGTCATGTTTGACGAAGAGTTGTCTACAAACCCTTCCACGTCAGCTGACTTTCCCGAATCTCCAAAAAGGGACGATGTTTCTTCATCTCCACACAGGAGACAGCATTCGGGAATCCATAAATGCCCCGAGTGTGACAAGTGCTTCAAGCATCACTCTGTCCTCATTGAGCATCAGAGAGTCCACACCGGGCTACAGCCCTACAACTGCTCTGAGTGCGGGAGGGCTTTCAGAACAGCCACCCTGCTTGCCGGTCACAGGCTGCGAAAATGCAAAAATGCTGCATATCTTTGTATTAAGTGTGGGAACAGTTTTCCAACCTCACTGGACAAATTCAGACATCACTGCCCAAAACGGGGCCGGAGCTACGACTGTGGGCAGTGCGGAAAGAGTTTTCCAAAGTCTGGCAGCCTGAAGGAACATCTGCTAACTCATGTTCAAAGTCGACTTTTCAAGTGTAGCCATTGCGGCATAGGTTTTTCAGGAATAGGTGACCTGAAGTATCATCAGCAAGTAGATCATGAGAAGCCTTATCAGTGTAAGCAGTGTGGAAAGAGCTTTATCTCCTCAAAGAGTCTGGACAAACATCGCCTCAGGCATGAAGAGGTTGGTGAAATGGACACTGCCAAATTAATGAGTGGAGTTAAACACAGGAAAAGTGGCTCAAGCCATCGGACTTCCTCAGTCTCTCTGTCCTCCAGGAAAACGTCTGTCAAAGCCGTCTACCCACGAGGAAGAGTCACCCATAACTGTCCGCTGTGTGGCAGGAGCTTTAAATATCGTTTTGAGTTTCTTGAACACCAGAGGTTCCACACGGCGGTCAAGCCTTACAAATGCTCTCAGTGTGGGAAAGCCTTCCGCACAGAGGCTCACCTGTCTGGGCACAGGAAGCGGAAGTGTAAAAATGCCGCCCACATTTGTACCAAGTGTGGGTGTCAGTTCAGGTCCCTGCACGAGCGTGTCAGACACCAGTGTGTCCAGTTGCTGACAAAATATGAATGTTCTCATTGTGGAAAGACCTTCAAGATGGCCCATCTGCTGAGGAATCATCAGATGAGTGAACATCAGCTTCCCTACAGCCCCAACCATCGCTTCAGGTGTAGATACTGTGATGAGACCTTTCCCGGGATTAGTGAGCTCAAGTATCATCAGCGAGTTGACCACGAGAAGCCGTATCAATGTCAGGAATGCGGCAAATGTTTCCTCTCTGAAAAATGCCTGGCCAATCACGAGCTCCGTCACAATGATGACAGACCAGAGAGCTGCCTGGTCTGCGGGCGCGGCTTCAGGAACCGCTACGATTTGAAGCAGCATATGCGCACTCACACAGGGGAGCGGCCTTACCAGTGCACGCACTGTTCACAGTGCTTCTCCACAGCTGGAGGACTGAGGAGTCACACCAGGGTTCACACGGGCGAGAAACCACACGTTTGCCCAGACTGTGGGAAGGCTTTCTCTCAAATGGGTGCAATGCGCACCCACAGGCTCACCCACACAGGAGAGAGGCCATTCAAGTGCACAGTCTGTGGCAAAGGTTTTACAATGGCACACAAAGTAACAGTTCACATGCGCGTGCACACAGGAGAGCGACCGTACGTGTGCTCTGAGTGTGGGAAAGCCTTCTCAGACGGAAGTGTGCTAAAGCAGCACATGCTGAATCACTCAGGGGTGCGACCGTATCACTGCCAGATCTGCCCCAAGACATACACCTGTCTGAACCACCTGAGGAGGCACCTGAAAAGTCACTCAAACATGAATTGAACCGGGCATGAAGGAAAGCTAAGATACTCTCAGAAATCTTTAATGGACCAGCTAAACCAAGCAATACAAGAATCATACTCATTGGTTATCCAATGACAAATTATTCCTCTTCCTCTTTTCCCATCAGGGTTTGTTTTTTTTCCTATTACATCAGTTTCTTATGCATGAATGCATTGAAATGTTATGTTAAACTCAATTTATATATATATATATATATATATATATATATATATATATATATATATATATATATATATATATATATATATATATTTATATTTATTTATCTTCCTTT
>VOQJ01006029.1:1927-14057 GCA_015052665.1 Apistogramma diplotaenia
CTGGAGACCAAAACTGTGTTTTGTAAAATTGTCGTGATTGATGTTCAGACAACCGTCACGGCATTTAAAAAAAAAAACAGATCAAAAAACATCCAGCGTTGTGTCTGACTTCTTCTAAAAGGAACTGAAGATTTACAAAAAGATTTGAGACCAAATTACCACAAGCCCACTGAATCTTCAGCTGTTTGTTTTTCTCGCGGCGTTGCTCTGAGTTCGATCAGCAGGAAATGGGTTTACTCTGAACATTACGAGGCACTGCTGTCCTTCCAATAAACACCCAGGGCTGTGAGGCTTTTAGCTGAAATCCACCTCTGTTGAGGTTGAGTGCACCGCGGTAAGCATCGGGGCTGTGCAGTCGAGACGAACGGATTGGCAGCTGGGAGGTTTGGGCACCAAGCTGACCACTGAAATCCCGACTTTATTGCACAGCCATTTTGTCTGCCAGTGAGGGGTGGCGCACCTATCTGTCACCTATGTAACCTCGCCATACCGGGACATTACAAGTTGGCACATGAAATACACAAATACACACTTTGTCTTCCATCTCTTTGTGTGTCGCCCCGGCAGCCAACGCTGGTAAAGGCCTAAGGTCACGGGTGGCACTGTCTGGGTTAGCCATGGCAGGCAGAAAGGGTATAACTAAATAGCACAAAATGTATAAGGGAGGCATTTGATTATAGGACAGAATAAAGATCACAATTTGAAGTTGGAGAAAGGAGATGAGATTGGGGGTGTGTGGCTGGTCTTTATATAAAGGGGCGGTTGTTCAAGAGCTTGGTGGGGAGAGGAGGGGTCGGAGCAGTGACATCAGTTTTTGGCCTGCTGCCGACAGAGTCAGACAAGCATCACATCAACTAACCAGCAGCTTGAATGCCCTTTAGAAACTGCCACAGGAGACAGAGAGAAGTTTCTGAAGGGCGGCTGGGACAGCTGGGGAAGCACGCTTCATATTCATTCTGGAAATGGGATGCGTTTGGTGGTTGGGGGGTGAGATTATTCTAAGTGATCAAGTAGGAGGCAGAGGAGGGAAAGACTGGCAGTCCAGGGTGTTTAGAAAAACTCCTCTCTGCAATTGGCAGGGCTTACTGTGTAACATTTGCTGTGTGGTTTGAGAACTTTCATTTCCAAAATGAGACATGTTCCATTTGAAAAGCTGTGACACCTACACGACAAAATGGTTGCTGGCACTTTCATAAAATTCACAACCAAATTAAACGGGTTGCTATTTTTGGCGCTTTGCTCTGAAAAGTTGAAATTTAAAGCACACAATCTATTTTTCTATACTTCTGTGTCTGCTACTGAAATGAGTGTACCATTTCATTTGCACCCATTTCACTTAAACACGTGATGTGCTACAAATTCAACGTGAAAGACAAGAAAAAGAACCAAAGCTGCCTTGGCCGTGTTACACTTCTTTTTGTGCTTAACAAAAGGGAAGTCCAAAAAATATTGCTGGATGGCACAAATTATGTCATTGTGTCATCTGAAAGAAAGCTTATCCTAACGAACTTGTGCAAATAAGGCAATACAGTATCTTTGGATCACATCTTTGCCTCTTGTCATTTATTTATTTAGCTATAAACATAAATAGGGCTCTTTGCCAGCAGCATCCATCTGCAATAAACTGGGTCCATTATGTTGTCTCTCGACTTCAGGTTCCAAAATATGATTCTTATCTGCAGTGATCGCGATTATCAGGTAACTATGAAACACGGCTGCTGTTTAGGGTTCATAGCTGAGGCTCCTTTTGTCCTCCCAGGTGCTTAATGAATTCTGTACTTCTCAAACGTGGGAAAAGAGAATGATAAAAATGTGTGTATTAATATATAAAAAGACACCAATAGAGGCACATTTATTCAAATACAAATGAAGCAAACTCTATTGGGTCTGTTAAAAACAAAATCTTCATCCACCGTGGTCATCATTTCAGCTTCTTCTTTTTTTAATTTAATTGAAAATCGAGTTAATCCTGGTAATTTGCAAAACTGGGCCAAAGCTCATCAGCAGGCTAAACAGTATTTAATAACCTCACTGGGGGGGCCAGAATTTGGATTAAACTTTTTTTGTACGTGTCGTGTCATAAGGGAAGGTGAATTTTAATTTGCACTTCTCTGTGCAATTTTCTGATTAAAGATAAAATTACTGAACATGAAAATGCATCTCCACAAGAAATTCACATTCCCAATACAATTTAGCCAGGAAAACATAACACTGGACATAATCAAATATGCTTCAAGAATTCCCACTTAAGCCACTCCTTGTATTAAGTTTCATACACCCAAAACTCGTGTATTTCAGACTTTGAGGGATTTGTATTGAAGTCCATCAGAATTAAGGTGACTGGTCAAATGGTTTGTTGCATTGACCCAGATGAGTCTATGCATCGTTGTTGAGGGGTGGGCAAATTTTAAAAAAAAATCTAGTTAGTGATTGCATAAAGCATCTGTCTATCACTGCCTACCATAGGTAAGCTCCAACCTAGCACACAGGATGTGACTAGCATGGAGAACCCGGAATGACAGAAAGTCAATGACCTTTGGTGACTTCAAGTGATGAATAACTACTGCATGAAGGAGCCAGCTCCCGAGTTCAACTTTTCACCACGTTGAGGCGAACAGTTGAAGTGACATGGAACGCAGGATACTGGCGACCAATATGTGACAGGGTAGTAAATACATAACAGTGTTACCTAGGCAACTAAAGCCTGGAATGTCTGCTAGCAACCAACCATCAGCGACAAAGCAATGCAAAATGACCAAATCTCCTGCTGTGTGGACAGGGCTTTAGATTCTTGCTGCTTTTGTAAGGAAAGTTTGCAAGCACTTTCAAAAGAACACTTAACAAGGGATTAAATTAAACATATGCCTGTACTGGGGTTCTAACCAAGTTATAGGCTTAAGCTCAAGCCTAGAAGGAGTGTGCCTCTGAGCCAGTGGTGACTCAAAAAAGAAAAAAAACAGCCCTTATTATGTTATTCTACATTCATTAGATAAAGTATTTGAACTTTCTTGTGCCCAATGTAAATATAACACTTTTTTAAATTTAAAACCACCCTCTAAGAAAAACAAAAACAGAAATTGATCAACTTCCTGTGCCAACTTCCAGCATCCAACCGCTCTGTGCTAATGTGCAAAATGACTGCATTTTGGTTTAGTTTGGTTTAAACAACAGTGGATTTGATTATATGTTTCAAATATACAAGAAAGACAATAAACATGCTTTCATAGCAATTAGTGTTGTGCAACACTATGTGGAGCAGGTTGCGTGTTACGGGACTGCCTGTATCCCCGTCAATCTACTGCACTGTAGAGACCTGAAACAGATGGCAAGGTTGACCCACACCCACTGTCTCTCTCTGTGTTTGTGCACCCGTCACAGTTGTACTACCAGTGCTCCCACTACGGTGATAAAGACAACTGTTTTTTTGCTTTTTTCACAGTCACTTTAAAAAGATTTCAGAAACACACAGGAACAAATGTCATATTTGGACTTGGGAATTTAAGATGCTGTAAACAACCAAAGATGGAGAGAACTAAAAAATCCACTCTTTGTAAAGAATAACATAAAAGTTAAAAGATTCCTCTTCAATTCAAAGAATAATTATACTATTATAGCTCCCCAAAATTTTGCATCTAACAGGAAAAAATGTATTCATGAACATTATTCATGATGACTCACCTATATAAACAGTAGCTTGCCAACTGAGGGAGTATAAATTTATCAAAAACTCAAAAACTAGCTGAAAATAAGACCTACATATTGAGTGAATTAAATGCTGAACTGCTAACCATGTGTTCTTTTTTCTTTCCTGTGAATGTCCCTATGTGTTCCTAGATAACCATCACACAGCCCAGTGTGAAATGACGCGTCTTCTGGCCAAGCACCGAGGCTCAAGCCACCTCATGTGACCTGCATTGAGCCAGAATTTTGTGGTAATTATGTGGCATGATACATATTAATGTATTCCTCCACAATACACTATTGAAACACAGCGCCAGTTCTGAATTTGTCTTACTTTCCAACCAACTGTTGGAATAAAGAGTTTGTTTGTGTGGCAGACAGAAGGTTATTGTGGACGACAGGCATGGACGTGGGCAAAAGCCAGAAGAAAGGCAGTTCTGATAGCACAATGGAGCCTCCAGGAAAGTCTCACACATACACACACACACACACACACACACACACGCGGATGCAGTACCTAAGTGGAGGGCCATACAGTGGCAGCATGTAGCTTCTCAGACATGGATGTCTACATGTGTGCAGTCTTTCTACAAGCCATCACTCCTCTGAGCATGTGTCTACCCTCTGACCCTTTCACTCCAACAAATGACGCTTCAGCACCACCATGCTATTAACCCCCCCAGTGCCCCAGCACGACATGTGCCTTTGACTTGAGAATGAATTTCAGAGCGCTGAGGGGCTCTTGGGAGTTAAGGCCGGGGGTGGTGTTCGTGGTGTGTGGGGGGGTCAAAGGTGAGAGGTCAGACAGCTGGTAAACATCTTTAAATACTCCTTTATAGCGCCATGCATTCCTACACAGCAGGGAATTGTTAGCTGGACATCCATCCCTGCCTGATTTAACTCTGTTTTCGTGTGTGAAGGATAACCTCAAGTTTTTGTATACTATATATTTGTATGAGTCAGACCGAGCTGTGGCATGCAAATAAAATATATTTTTAGAAGATGGCAAAAAACAAGACTAAATTTATTCTGCAATTTATTCAAAACAGCAACACCCCGGTAGAAATTGTGTGGGTGGGGGTTGTTGCTGGGCTTGTTTGTTTTCCTGCCTGCAGTATGCACACTGATTTTAAGTGATGGTAGAGTGGGTGGGGTGGGGGGCTTTTAAGTCCTGCAACTAATGCATAAACAAGACCGCTTTCTCTCTGTCTTGCTGTCTTTTATTTTTCTCTTTGTGTGTGTTTGTCATTTTACCACTTTGCACAACCATGCTGTGTATTGTGCTGTGTGCCACACTGCTTGGAGTTTTGAAGGAGACGGAAAGACTGAGAGAAAAAGCATAAAGTACGGACAGCTCTGCTGTTCTGCTATGACTTAAACACAACGTGATAGGCTTGTACCCGTACGTACACAATGACTGGGTTTGGAAAAGACAAAACAGAAGAAGGGAGACAATATAAATATTGAAAGCCATTTTGGACACAGAATGAGAAGATGAAGGAGAAAACACGCCATTAAGAGAGGATACACAGCCCCTGCACTTGAAACACAATGAAACACGCAAGTGGGAGGATATGTGGGTCTCTGATGGGGGCTTACTGGAGGTAGATGGGTATATCATACTGGCCCCAGACAAGGCTTTGGAGCCAGTCCCAGAGACATGGAGACTATTGGCAGTTTTCTACTGCAAGGACTCTGTGGCTGTTTAAAATAGCTTGACTGCAGGAACATTTTGGAACAAAAAAATTGCCTAATCCAGTTAAGGAAGTTCAAAGACTGCAATTCAGATCGGGTAAGCCCGAAACGAACCAGCAAGCTATGAAATTATACCAAATTATCTTCTAGTACTGTCTCCCATCAACAATGTAAAAGTTATAGCCTTATAGGTTAACAAAAATGATGGCAATGCATCAGCTTTTTGTTACCTAAAGCCAATCTGTGGTACATAATGCAACTTAACTTTGGTCATTTTGAAGTCTTCGGGATAAACATGATGCTCACATGATATACATGATATAGTAAATCTGGTGACTTCATATAGTAAGCAGTGAAAGAGCTGAAAGAGACTAATTGGGGAGGGCATTCTTGTAAGGGATTTGTAATATTGCATGCAAATCCAGAGCTCATGCAATCAAAAAAAGGCTAATGCATACACAGAGAGAGAATACTGGAAAACACAAGTGAGAGAGGTTAAGCTGCGTCCACACTGGAGGCAATGTGGTGACCAGAGACCATTTGGCAACTTCAAGCAACTATGGGCAAAATAGCCGCTGGCAACACAAAGTGTCAAGTTACAGGCACGCGACTGAAGTGCAGGAGCGCTGTCAGTTGACTGACATATGACCTTGTAGTAAATATGTTATTGGGTTACCTAGGCAACCAGAGCCTGCAATGTACACATACAACCAGCAGTCAACTTCAAAGTGTTGTGCAAAGAGTGAATTGCTTCCAGTGGGGACACAGCTTTAGGTGAGCTCTCACTGCAGAGTCTGTGCTTCATTGCATCAGTTTGGGCATCAAGTGTCTAACTAAGACCGTGCCACTGATGGTGGGTACTTTAATACCTTGTGTCCTTAAAGCTCAGAGCTCAGGGGAACCATCCCATCCCAAGATTACACCTGAAGCCTTTCAGTTTCACCGGTTTACACCACACTGGTTAGAAACAACAAATGGAAATAAAAATGCGCTCTACTCTAAATCCAGTTAAGGATTATAGTGTTTTACATCAATAACCAGAGTCAATTTTAGTCCCAGTCTCAAGTCAAGTCTTGAGACAGATTTTCCAATAGTTTGCATTTGTCTGGGAGGGGGTTTATCTTTGCCTTTCACCCCAGGTCTTCTCAGCTCACATTTTCATCTTGAAATATCCCCTTAGGGGTTAACCAGGAAGTAAATATAAGACTGAAAAAAGCCAACAATCAATAATGATCAATACCTATGTGCACATCCAATATTCACTTCCCGTGGTCCATCTTTGCCAAGCAGTTACCATCACTCTCCAAAAGCATTCTTTAGAGTCAAATGCTTCACTTTTTACTTTTCTAAGTCATCTTACAAGGTAACATAGATTTGGAGGAAACTCGACAACATGCATTTACAAACTTTCAATTTACTGTGTGCCCACTGCTTCACATATGACCACCGGTGGTCAGTTTCTGAATGGGTGTGCAAGGTTGTTCAAAGGCAGGTGAGACTTACTTAAGCAGTAAATGATGGAAACTTTGCAGCGAAGTAACAGCGAGCTTCTGAGCGCTTATCAGCAACGCAAAATCAAAATGTCAGAGCTTCATTCAATCACACACCACCACAATTAATCTCTTGAAGAGTTACAGACTGAACAGAAAATGAGAGAGCATAAAATTTTGACATCCGTGCTCGGCTTCTGCGCCACCAAGCCGCTCATCTTCTTGGCTCCATTCAGAGTGCTGGCTCTCAGTCAATCAGGAGGCCCAGTCTCCCCCCTCCCTCCCCCACACCATGCTTTTTATATTTCTTTTGTTTTGGTTATTCATCAAAAGAGTCGTGTACAACTCGTTCACTTGTTCGCTTTGCATATTTGGATCGCCCTCACTCATTCTTTATTGGACTGAAAAAGATGGCCCTTCCCCCCCCCCTCAATGCCTTCGGGCCTTGAAATACATGCAGGCTGAAATCCAAAGCCCCTAATCACAGCTAAGGGAATAGCCTGACTGGAGAGTCACGATTTGTAGCAAGGGAGGAATGGAGCAAGAGAAGGGAGGGAACAAAGGGATAAGAGGTGAAAATGAAGAGAGGGACAGTGGGAGAGAAGAAAATGGCTATCAATATGTTTTTATGCATGGGCGTTACACAGAGAGGAAGCTAATAAGCCATTACTGTAAGTGACACTCTAGCTGTTGATGATACAAAACACAGGGCTTGATTGAAGGTCTGATGCAATAACACTTCAGTCTGAGTGTGGCTGTTCTTCCGTGAGCGCATGTGTTTGTGTGACTACGACTGTCAGTGTGTGACTTCATCTGTGTGTGACAATAATACAGAAACACAAGTGTGTGAGATAATGTGTCACCCCATTTGCATGTATACTACATGTGTATGTTCATTATATGTGACTGTGGTTTGGTCTGTGTGCGATGCCTGACACTACGGTTACACCCCAAGCTGTTCCAACGGTCGTCGAGCTCACTCAGCAAGAAGCGGGCAGTTCCATCTGGTCAAGCCATCCTTTCGCTGTCTTTTCGACCTACTCCGTGTATTTTAAGCGCGTGCTGTCTGCATGCATATGCCTGTGCCTAAAAGCATTACGGCGGCTTTGACTACAACACACATTTCCGTGAAAAAAATGCCTGTACATCCTTGTATATGCACACATCCATAAAAAGCATGTATTCTATTGCATTTCCATCCCTAATTTCAGCACTGTGTTTGCTGGCATGATAGCAGGAAAGCCTCTGAGGTAAATTAGAGACGATGACAACAAAATGAGAGGATGGAGAGTCAACAAGACAAAGCCACCCGCCTCAGTCCCAGCTCATGCTTGATAAAGCTAAAAATAAAGTCATGATCACTTTCTCTGCACAGCTTTCCAACAATAAAAGAAATATCAAACTGGTGCAAAAGTGAAATGAGACAGACAAGTGACAGCGGACTGAAAAATACCAATTGTGTGGATCACGTCTTTCCTCATTATAATGATGTTTTTCAATCACACCGCGACCATAGTTTCTGGATGACAAGCAAATAAATAAAAGCACAATTTATAAATGAAATGAAATGACAGCATGTGAAGGCACCTTTTTATACTATAGCAACAGAATCCGATAACTTTTTTTCCAATGATTTGTGCCTCAGATCTTGGCTGTAGGAATAAACTGGGGATATGGCATATCTCTGAGTGTGTGTGTGTGTGTATGCAAGTGTGAGCGTGTGCTTTTTTGTCACTAACAAGGTCCCGGGAGGCTGCCTCAGTCACCTGGGCATTGCAGTAACTCGTAGCTAGGTCCACTCATGAATGAACCCAGAGCAACAACAGTAATTCCCAAGTATTTTCCACCAGAGCGACAGTATGTGTGTGTGTGTGTGTGTGTGTGTGTGTGTGTGTGTGTGTGTGTGTGTGTGTGTGTGTGTGAGGGGCAGACTACAGTAGAGCTGTGGTGCAGCTGGCTGCTATGTCCCTGTACCATGCAGGGGTGAACCTGCCCCTTTTTACCCTCGTTTTCTACTGCCGTACCCCCCTCACACACATGTAGAACAACACGTTACTCTTCACTCAATGTCTCAGTAACATCATCAGCCCAGAAATTTTTAACCAGCTAAACCAACTACCCATACTTCATGTTTTGCTCTGTTCTGTTTTGACCTCTGGTCATGCTAAGGTTGTTTTTATATAAGGTTTTTTTTCTGCTATGAGCACCATTTACTGTTTTTACAGAGGCAGATACTTGGAGAGCAAAACACCATTACAACATGATGAACAAAATCCACTGAGCCGGAGCACAGGCTTGTCAATTTTCTCTTTCAAGCTACAAATATTTATATCCCCTCCTGAATGAAGAAAAAAAAAAAGATATGGAAAAGAAAGTGCAAGTTTTGGAACATTTGATCTGCAAACAGCACCCACAGTGGTATTTCTATCACTAAAAATGGAGAAGTCATTTCTGATCACGGTCAGAGTGATTGCCAACAGTTTGCCAATAACTGTTATTTGCCTTAATCTGAAATTAGAGCCTAATGTAGCTGTGAATTTACAAAGACCTTGCTTTATTTTCTCGTGTAAACTATTTTCACCCAGCTTTTTTTGTCTTTATGCTTTTTCCCCCCTTTCTTACTGGTCTCTGTTTTCTTGTGCCTTTAATGTGGGAGTGTTAAAAAACATTGTGATTAGCCCAATCTCCAGCTGAAAGTGTGTGAATACTTACTGCAGATTTGGATGTAAACAGCAGAGACACTTTACCACAAAGCAACTGGGAATGCAACCAATCATGTGATATTTTAAATAAATTATATTCATACTTTAATCAGGCACTGGTGGTAATGTTCTTGATTTTCTGCACAAACAAGTTGTTTTTGTTTGATCTAGCAAAGCAGTGAGTCCACCTCAGGCTTTTTGATTTTATGTTTTCGTGTTTTTTTTTCCAGTTTTCTATAAATGCTGTCACCCAAGCTCCTTCCCTGCTCTGCATGCCCTCCCTTAATTCCTTTGACGATCACTTGTTTTCTTTAGTTTTTGCAAACTTCCCCTGCTGCTTTCCACCCTCATCCATCTCCCCTCTGCCTCTCATCTTAACATCACTCATCTGCCTGCTTTTTCTCTTGTTTGCTTTACTTCTTTCCCATCGGTCCACCCCCTGCCTGCCTAACTTTCGCTCCTCTGTGAGTAAAGGAAGAAGAAAAATTGCAACATGGTGTCTGGTCGTCACAGGATACTGCTAAGACGGCTGGGGTCAGGACTGACACACAAACACAGACACGCATAGCTGTATTTTACTGAGCTTGGTGAACACGCCTGCACATTTTAAATTTGGTGAGAGTAAAATACACACCATAAGAACAAAGATTCCCACAATGAGACAGCAAACATTTCAAACAATTAGATCAGTTAAGACCAAACAGCAGTTCTTCCAATAAACATGTTTCAGTGACAGGGAGGCATCCTCCTTGTAATTAAAAGAGAGGAAAGCCTGTTGTTTAGCCCAGTGGAGTAATGAGGAGGCGGGGAGATGTGTAGAGTGTGGGGGGTGAGAAGTGATCGAATGACACCCTGACATTTGAGCCCGAAACAAACTAATCGATCGTGATTAAATTATTCATCTGTCTGTTTACCATGGAAATGGAGGGGTTTGAGGGAAATAGGAGGGAGAAGGGAAAAGCAGCAAGAACGTGGGAAACCAATGACTGCTCTGATATGAATTTCCCATACTAATCTTACGATAATGATTTTCTGTATGTGCTAGATTTTGCAGTAGCCGTGTCTACTTTTAAGTATTTTGTATCTGCCATGCTTTCAGTGCTATTCAATAATGCATTTATAGTATCTACTACAGTGCAGTTTTGCAAAGAGATACACCCATGGCTATGTTAACCCTGTGCTAACGGCCTGCAATGCATTAAAACTGCAATGCCATCTGACAAAATCACCACACACACACCTTAACTGAGTGGTAAAACTGAGCAGGGTAAATGCAGAGAAAGGTGTGCTTGCAGGGGCAGAACCAGACCTCCAAGTCGTGGTACTGGGTGCTTTTGAAACCAAGCAAGCAAAAACAGCCACACTAAAAGCTAAAGGCTACAGGAAGTCACTAAATCTAGCTACAAATCACCAAGATGACAACACGATCTGATTCCACAAATTGAAAGCTCTACCTACATCCATCCATCCATCTGGGGCTTATCTTGGTCTGGGTTGTGGGAGTAGCAGTCTAAGCAGAAATGCCCAGACCCCCTCCCACCCCCACCCCTCAACATACACACACACAACCACTTCCTTTTCTCCTCTGGTTTGACATAGAAGCATTCCCAAGCCAGCCCAGATACATAATCTCTCCAACATGTCCTGGATCTACCCCAGAGCCTCCTCCCAGTTGGACATGCCCAAAACACTTGCTTGGCTCCTTTCAATGTGGAACAGTAGTGGCTCCACTCTGAGCCCCTCCCAACTGACCGAGCTGCTCCTCAACCCATCTCCGAGCCACAGCCCAGATACTGTTTGGAGGAAGCTCATTTCTGCCGCTTGTATGCGCAATATCACTCTTTCAGTTACTGCCCACAGCTTGTGACCACAGATGAGGGTCGGAACATAGAACGACCAGTACATCGACAACTTCATGCTCAACTATCTCTTACCCACGAGAGAACCATATAGCATTCTCATTACTGCAGCTAATGCACCAATCTTTCGCTCAACGTCCTGCTTCATCCTTCACTCACTCATGAAGAAGATGAACATGATGCTTGAACTTCTCCACCTGACACAGTGACTCATTTTCAATCCGAACACACCGGTCTTTTGGACTAAGAATCATGGCCTCAGACTTGGAGGTGCTAATTCTCATCCAAGATGCCTCAGCTGCAGAACTGCATCAGTGTTGGTGAATGTTTGGGCTCGATGAAGCTAACAGAAGCACACTGTCAGACCAGTGATCCCGAGACCACTGATCTGACACCCTCAGTCCCATGACTGCACCTGGAAATCACACAGTCCTAATGGAGTCCACCACCCACCAGACTTGTAGAGAGACAGAATAACAACGGGCCTGATACCTCATACTCTACCAACGCGGGATCCATATTAACCAGCTGTAAAACATTTACAGTTCAAAAATATATATATATGAAATAAAATTCGTAAAATCAAAAAGTTACCACATTTTAGAAGATGAAACACTATTTAAATTGTTCGAAAAAAATTTTAACTGCCCAAACAGGACTACAGAAACACTTGCATTCACACACACACACACACACACACACA
>VOQJ01006038.1:2204-12562 GCA_015052665.1 Apistogramma diplotaenia
CAGGCCGTGCAACTATAAATCAGTCATGCTCAGTCAGAAAAAAAAAAGCGGGTGGTGCCTGTTGACTGTCTCTGAAGTTTCTCCTAAAAAGCCTGGAAGCAGATGATTCTGCCGGAGCGGCGCTGAGGCACTGCGGCAGACATCATTGCTTTGCATGCATTTCCTTTGCCGTGCTCTAATTCATTTCTCAGGCCTGTCGCCTTGCTTTTGTGGGGTTTTTGAGTCTCTTTTCTGTTCTTTGAGGGGCACAACCCCCATGTGTGAGTGGTGATGCAGGCCCCTGGGGGTCACGGGAAGGGGCCCTCTGTTTAAACACAGTTGTGCACTCCGCCGGCACAGAGCATTCCTCAGGGCGCAAACAGGTGGTAAATTAAGCAGACGGTGACGGATTGCCACCCCGGAGAAAAAGAAATATGTTTTGTTTATTCAATTTTTGTTTTTCATCACTGCCGTAGCTACGGAGACGGCGGACACAAAGGGATTATATTCTTGCCTGACACCCTCCTCTGCACACACGTACCCTCCCTCTCCCTGCCACAGGGAGGACAATGAATCAAAGGGCCGCGTGTTTACCGACGCTCCGGGATGGTGCTCAAAGGCAGGGCCTCCCAGCCTTGCTGGCCACCTCTCTTCGCTCACCCGAGGGTAACGGGTCCCTGATCATTCACTCAGCTGATAACCAGAGGGGACAGGGGCCTCTGCACGGTAATTAAGCGAGCTCTAATTTCATTAGCCCTTGCCTGTTGGTGGCATGCAGTGTCAAGTCGCAGCACACCCAAAGAAGATAAACCCAGTGGGAAGTTTGGCTGTGAGAGGGAGGCTCGGTTGGCAGCCATTGTGCGAGTGCAGGATCATCTCACACTTCCTCTCACAGTCTGCCTCACCAAACAGTGTGCACTATTTTGTAATAGATTGCTTGACCCTGTGCTCCCATTCTCTCTGTGCTGTCTATTTAGCTCAAACCAAGTGGCAGAAGGTGTGTGTGGATTTGTGTGTGTTTGAATACGCCGCAAAGACTGAAAACATACTTGAGAGAGAAAGAAAGCGAGGCAGACACTGACAGAGAGACTGTGCCTGGACGCCGTAACCGAGTCTCCTCCAATGAGTTGAGCACAGCGGCTCGGGGAGGAGAGCGCTATCTCTGCTGGATTCTCACGCTGTGAAGTTGGATGAGGCTCTGGGAGCAGAACCCGGACAGCTCATGAGGTCGGAAACACATCCCGATTCTGCTGGAACTTTTTCTGTGGCTGTGAAGACAAATAGTGGCCCCTCCTTTTCCTCCCCCTCCTCCTCACACACCCTTTATGTGTCTGGATGAAGGAGAGGGCTGCAATGAATGGCAGGGCTGTGAGAGCTCCCTCTACTCAGCCCAACAAACCTTCTTTCTTCTGAAATTGTGTGCAATTTGCTCACACCATGCATCGACACACATACTTAAAAACCCCACTCCTCCAGTTCTCTGCATTCTTGGCAGCAATATAAGGCGAGTGATGAACATGGAAAGTGATCATGTTAAGGCAGAAAGGCGACTATAGGGCAAGAAAAAAGGGACATGCATGTGTTATTATAAAACCACAGAGGTACAGGATTAACCAATACAGTGTTAAACTGGGTGTGCATGTATAAATATGACTTTTTTACACCCTAAGCATTATTCATAACTCAATCTTTGAGTCCTCTCCAGATTAGATCATGTTTGCATGCCAGGAGGCTTCCTGAGCTGCACAGACATGGACCGAGAGTTTCTTTATGATAATTAGTCATTACTAATTACTTCATCAACATAGCTTCTCTTATTTGTGATATTTGTGGTGTTGATTCCCACTATCTTGCTCTCCAGCTCCACTGAAGTGATCCA
Source organism: Apistogramma diplotaenia (assembly GCA_015052665.1). Lineage (NCBI taxonomy): Eukaryota > Metazoa > Chordata > Actinopteri > Cichliformes > Cichlidae > Apistogramma > Apistogramma diplotaenia. The sequence goes on from VOQJ01006038.1 coordinate 4,063, forward strand.
ACTTTAAGGACTCCAATTTCTAGTCTCGTTCTGCTCCAGTTGGGGCTCATTATTATAAAATGGTGGATATATGAAAAGCAGAATAATGCTTGATGAACCATATGACCTGTGGGCCTCTCTTTGAGAATGTGGGGCTAAGATGATATACTATGCATTCCAGTCTAACCCCCTCCCCCAGGAAGAGCACTTCACTTCAAGCACATATTAGCTCCGGCACCTTTGCTGTTTGCCCCTTGCTGTAATCTCAGTGATGCAGTAATTAGCTGCTTGGTTGGATGGAGAATCTGCACAGGGGAGCTTCTGTCGTTTCCTGGTATGAAAATATCTCCTACAAGTGCTACACCAATAGTTACCAGGTTCAGCCTGATTTAGCCTGAGGTCGTCTGTGTTTAGCTGTTCAGATCTAACACCTGACAGACCAATGGAAAAGCATTTGTTTCAGAAGTTATATTAGTAGCAGATGTGGAGTTTTTCTATAAAACCTTTCTTACATTTGCAACAAAAAAGGAAGAAAAAGAGCAGAGAACCCTGTATCCTGTTTCTTCTGCCTTTAATCCGGCCTGGCCACCTAAAAGAAAAAAAATGCCTCTTTTCCCTTCATGCCGATGCGTGCTTTCAGATGTTCCACATCAGAAACCGTAGTGCAAAGGGAGTCAGGGAGCGCTGTGGAAACTGTTTCTGTAACAGGGAGTGGGCTCAGGGGCACAGACAGAAAAGGTCCTAGGTCAGAGATGAAGGGAGGGGCCTGTGACATGCTGCAGATTTCTGGGTAATGTTCAAACAGACATTTTTATTCACCCTTTTATGCAATGATGCATTATGACTGGTACAAAGGGATTTTTTTTCACTTCCCCAGCTCATCTCAATTTTAAATGCGCTCGATTAAAATTATTTTTGAAAGAATCTATAATTGCTACAATATACAGTTGTTATATAATTAGCAGTGTTATTTCCTCTCTAGTACAAGTGGTGCCAGTATCCATACTTAAGAATAAGCACTAAAGCTCTGAATCACCTGATTTAACCTGTGCTTTCCTCTTCCTCCAGCTGTTCAAGTGCACGTTCTGAAGGGTGACAAGGCAGGCGAATGGTGGAAGTTCACTGTCAACATCATTTCCATCTACAAACAAGGTGAGCACCGCATCCGTCGTGGAGACCAGCTGCTGTGGGTGCGCGCCAAGGACGTGGCCTGCAAATGTCCCAAGATCAAGCCCGGGAGGAAGTACCTGCTCCTCGGTACAGATGACGACTCCCCCGGGCAGAGCGGCGTCGTTGCCGACAAGGGAAGCCTGCTCATCCCCTGGAAGGACCTGTGGGGCCGCCGGCTGAGGAAGTTCCAACAGCGCGACAAGAGGGGGAAGTGCTAAAAGTAGCTGCAGAGGAGAGGAAAAGAGAGGCGGGGGCAGAATTAGGCCTCCAATGGGGATGAAATCAAGGAAGAGGATAAGGATGGATGAAAAAAAATAAACTGGAAGAATTAAAAATAGAGAGACACAGGTAAAACATAGGAGAAATGTGGAAATGACTGAGTGCTGCTGCTCTGAGCTGGAGCGAAGAGTTTAGTGTTTTCTTTTTAGGAACAGTTGTGAAGGAGCTCATTCAACAGTCTGTCTTTCAACGGTTGTTTTGTTGTATTATTGCAGAGTTTGCACCTAATGTTACAGATATGTCCCACCCTGATCATTTTACCCACCATGCAGTTTTTTTTTTTTATTAAAGTCCCTTGCTCGGTTTTTCAAGAGTGACACATCCTCTCGATCACCCTTTTTGTGTCTACAGAGGATCCATTTCCACTGTGCTGTGAAAATCATTGCCTAGCTCAATGAAGAGTTATAGCATGGCACCGAGAGGCTCTGCTCCTGTAGTTTCTCTGCCAAACTTTTGCAAACAGTTTTCAGATGCAAGTGAGAAAATGACAACTGTCGTCTCAGAGTGCCATTTTTCCCCGAGAGCTCCCTGCTCACAGGTGAGTGTTACCTCAGTAAAACAGCTCATGTTATGGGATGGAAAATGCCATTGTTCTGTATAATGATCTCATTACAAGCAAGTCTTTGCTCAGCGCTTATTGATATATCAACAGTATGTTGTGGCTGTGACCTCTGCAATGTAAAGTAACCATATGTGCATACGTAGACATTATTTTTAGTAGGCGATGCCGTAGCATCAAGTAGATGTAGAGTAGATTTGTCAACCATGCACTTATTTTTACTAGTCAGAAGTTTTAAAACATATGAAATATGTTCCCACATTTTTAGAGTGGCGTCCAAACAAGGGGGAAAAAAACAAGCCTTTACCATTTAATAGAATGTATAGGTAGTATAAACTCCACTTGCCTCAGTCATGACTCCATGAGCTGATGTTTCTGGTGGACTGTAACAACCCTGTATAAATCTGTCACAACTACAGAGGAGTCAGAATGTAGTTTTTTTTTTCTTTAATAAAGGACTAATTGTAAGTTGGACTTTCCAAGCATTTCCCAGTGGGAGAACTGATGAAGTGAACTATTTCACCTCATTAAAAAGAAAAAGAGCGAGAGAATATCGGCCTATCAAGCAAACCTCATACCACTGACAAACTGCATGCTCACTATTTACTGTAGCTGACTGGCTAATGATGATTGTGAATTATGTACACATTTACTTTGTACACAATATTCAGTGTTGTGGGAAAATAACCTGTGGAGTGATAAAAAAAAATATATATATATATATATCACAGATGTTTATTCAGCACACTGTGTCAAATATTCTTCACCTCAAAGCGCCTTTTGAGGACTGAATTTCATCATTAAGACTTGGTACTGGACAAAAGGGTATGACCGATTGTCTACATGTTATATGGCTGTATAGTATTACTTTTGTTGTTGTTAAAACATTAACTAGATCTCCATGTGAAATTAACCAGAGGTTTTAAAATACTAGAGGCTTAATAAAAGAAAAAAGACAAACAAATGAATGTCAAATTTCTCATGTTGAAACGAATATGTGCACCCAGGGGATCTCTCTCACACACACACACACACACACACACACACAACACACGGGTACGCCTCAGTACTCTGTGCATCATACTGTATGTATTTGTTGATTAATGTTTTTATAAAGTCTTTGCCAACTCAACTGTATCGACATTTTTCAACTTGCAGGCATTTGCAGAAAGGTACTCCCTGCCAGACTTTTGTTCTCCATGAATATTATATCAGAATAATTATCTGCTCATGTTAATACATTGGCTTGTAAATTTTGTTTAGCAGTGTCCATTGCAAATGGTTGTGTAATGTCTTGTAATACTAATATATTATGTTTATCGAAAATGAATATATTTAATGATACATGACACAAAAAAATATGGCTTTCGTGGTGTTTGTTTGATCTTTAATTTTTTTACTTCTACGTTGGATTTTAGATGGCTGTAATCGAAAGTATTGATAAGTGTTTGGCTATTGAACAGCCTGGTAGACCTGAAAATTAATTCATTTGAAATAAAGTTGTGTAAAAAAAAACAAACAAAAAAAAACATAAGGAATCCTGCTGAAATTGCCTGTTTAGTTTCTATTTCCTCTCAAGATATAAAAGCTTCACGTGCAGTTCCTTCCGGGCGCCTCATCGAACCATGTGCTTTAAGTTTCGGCTGCATCTGGACGCTACATTGCGCTATAAATTTCTGTTTGCAAAACATATGAAGTAACCATCACATAAAATAAAACATTCCTCTTGTAAAATATAACATTGCAGATGTTCCCATTTTGGTAATACTCTAGATTACAGCCCAAAAAAAGTGTAATTATGTAGTTATGTCATGAGGTATCATTCAAATACTTATTACAGGGTAAGTACAAGTTGGGAGGTCAAGAGGTTTCAAAATAAAGTGATCTGACTTACAGTAGAGCAGAAAACATGAATGGATCTGCTTTCACTGCAACATGAAGTAAAAAAAAAAGGTTACATTGAAAATAATGACACAATACTGATGAAGTCACTGGATGTGTCAGACCCAACACCACACACATGTACTGTATCAGTGCTGGTTGTAGAGAACCCACAGGCTCTATGAGCTTTAACATCCTGACATATCACAGTTGTGTTTTTATTGAGGGTTATTGCACAATACACAGTATAAAGTGTATAAACAGTAATAAATGAACAAATTACAGCACTGTGCAAAGGTCTTGAACCATCCCTTATTTCATTATATTTTGCTTCCAGGGAACCAGATTTTCTTGTAATTTGTGCTAAGTTTTTTTGGCTTCACTGTATTTCAATGAATGCTTGGTGATGCCTCAGCAAATTGCTCTTCCTATTTCCCAATTTCCTAGTAAAATGTAAAGACTTTTGCACAGTACTGTACATCTCACTTTCATCTGGACCTGGGTGTTCCTGTTTGGTGGTATTACACATACACTCTGTGGACAAAAGTACAGTATATATCTAAGTCTTTGAATCTAAATGTCTGCCTAACTGATATTACTCCACACAAACAGGATAAAACATGGACATTGCTTCTAAGTCAGATAAATGAAGCCAGTGTGGAAGTGCCTTAAACCAGGCCACCAGGTGGCAATAGGTATGGTTGCAAAAAGAAACCTGCAGGTCCAATAGAAATCTGCGCTCTCTGACCCTAGCGCTGCAAACACTTTCTCAGAGGAAACTCATCTCAAGGCTTCAAAACAGGGCAAAAGAAAGCCAGTGGGAGATATCATGTAGCTACATGCATCTTTTTTACTCTATATGTGGAAGCGTTTAGGAACCAAAGCTACTCAGACCATCCAGTGTTACACTGCAGGGTCCCCGAGTGCTGTGGTACACAGTTCACCAACGAGCTCCAAACTTTCTTTAACATCAGCAGAAAAACTGTGAAACAGGAGCTTCAGGACATGGGTTTCCAAGGCCAAGCAGCACCTGCAGGTGTTACGTGTAGGAACATTTGTCCATATGGTGAAATCACAGAAAATGTTAGAAAATGCATTACAGTGTAGGTCCTGGGTTTAGGGTTTGTACGTATATGTAAAAGTGTTCATTTTTGCCAAATTTACACTATAACTTATATTAAGTGCAGTTGCAGTGTGTTTTAAACACTGTAATTCAATGCCACATGTAGTGCAGTTTAAATATTTTAAAAAGTACTTTTAGTGTAATTGAGTTCCAAAACATAACTGTGTCCCCTGATTCCCTATAGGAGCAAGTATGTAAAAGGCTGGACGCTAACTTGTAATATAAAGCATTATACTTTCTCTGCTGCAACATGCCAGAGTGTAACTTATAAACACAGCTCAGTGGAGTCAAGGAGCACTTCTGTGCTGTACAGCGCAGCGAAAAGTAAGTACTTGCAGAATATAGGATCTCATTTTTATTGAAGTATAATCCTGTAGCCAAAGTTTATGTTTCATTTACATAATTACATAATAAATCCAAGTATTTGAAAAACGTGTTTGTGTTGTTACATTGTTCCTAAACTAAAAGATTCAGTAACTTTTAACTGAAAACATGGCCTCACTAAACTAAGGTGTCAGTGTGACAATGGTAAAGCATTAGCAGCAAATAGATTAAAAGATCAGCCACTGCCAAAGAACATGAACCATGTCCTGCAGCGCAGATCATTTGTGTTGGATTCCGTGCCCCGATAAACTTCACAGACAATAAGGACTGGCTGTAAGACTGCTATTCTGCAGGCAAATTACTAAACGTGTGATATCACCAATGTGTCTAATCCAAACCGCAGATGTTATTGTTGTAGCAGGGAGGTTTTGGAATCAGTGGAAACCCTTAACTTATTCCTATGGGAGTTTTTTTTACACAAAAGCACACTATTCTGAACCTGCTCCAAATGAGAGTCCATCTGTCTTGGCTCATGGATGGGGTATTGATATACTGTTCCTGCAATGCCCAGTGCAAAACACTCTGAAGGGGCCAACCAATTATACAATGAGTGCTGAAAGCTTAAGCTGTGTTCTCCATTAATATAAGGCCACCAGGACCACTAGCCACAGAAGCGCTCTCCTGGCAAAAAGTCGAGAGAAAGCAGTAAATGAAGAGCTCAGTAGATAAATGCATCAACAAGCTCTACTATGTTTTGATGTTAAAGCTATGGTTCAAGCTCCCTGACTTCTCCATTAGTGAGGTCACAAAGGTCTGCAAAACATGACTGACCTCACTTCAGCTTATAAAGGCTGAGCGTTGCACAAGAGACAAACCACTGCGCTGTGGGTTTTCTCATGATTTGGGCGGGATGGGAGAGCTGAAAAGAGATCTGGGTGTGTGTGAACTTCCTTCTCAGTATGTGCAAAGATGAGGCTGGAATAACAAACACACAGACACAATATGACGATCGTTTTTGTGCATCGAAGTTACCCAAAGTCGACCTAACGTCAGGGTCGGGTTTCCACAGCAGCATCAACTTGGAACTTTCCACACAGATGAGTCCCCCAGCCGTTGTCCTCCTCGGAAAACAAAGCCAGGCAGGGTGTCTCTGATAGCGCGACATGCTTAGGTTGTTTTAGCTTTGGTGGCGGGGTGGCCCGCTGCCCTTCGACCGTGTGCTGTGCTGACATTTGGCAGGAAATGGAAACAGCAAGTAGTTGAGTTAGATGGCTAAAAGTCCCACAATGAGGAGTATATCCTACATGTCTGCTGATGATCACAGGATGGAAAAGACCCTGATTTCTTTATCAGACTGAGCCCATAAAAACAACTGGAGGGTTTAAATTTATTGCCTTTTCCTTATTGTTCCGTGCCCTCTTGTTTTTCCCTGAAATGTAACCTTCATGTATAATGACACCACTGTGGCTGTCTGCAAAGTTAAAAACTATGTAACCTCTGTGCATTTTAAAACTCTACTGAGGCACAGCATGCTCCAAGGTCCTTAAACCCAAGTGGCCTCAAAGTATTAAAAAAAAAAGAAAAGTCCTCCAAATGTGTTGCGCAAGAGTCCACACTAAGAGGTTTATATGACTTTGGAATAAATCCATCAACTGAGAAATCTATGAAACACTCAAAAAGCTCTTAACATTTTTTATCTGATAAAATGGACCACCACGTTAAAGCAGGAGGCACCTTAATCCCATACACAGGCCTTCATCAACAGGTCTAACAAAGCATTCAATAGAAAAGAAGAAAAAAAGAAAATCATCTAATAACAACCTGATTACTAGGTAATTACAGTTTACTTCCAAGTCATTCATCAACTTAAGTGTTAACGAATAATGCTTAAAGACTCTGAGTTATGTTTTATTATACGTCCCAGGAGAATCTAAATGAGCTTGGGTTTGCATCATCAATGCCTCCAAACAACTCCAAACATTTAAAGTCATCATTTCTAATCAGTATTCAGAGACGAGCTCGGCACCACTGGGAAAGTCCAAGAAGGGCTCTGCGAGTGGCACCACATTTTATTTCAGTCTCCATCAGTTTTATCAAGTCAAGTTTGAAGCCTGATTTTATGCATGGGATTTCTACAACCTCACTCTGAAATGGTAGACTATACGTAACAGTCTTTTGTTTATCTGAAACCCACTTGGCCTCCTGCTCCTTCTTCTTAACCCTCTGTAAAACTAGAGCTGCACCGCAGATGCTGTTTTGTTTGCTCCTGAGCACCCAACTAAACAGAGAACAAAATAACGCTGTGTTTTCTCAGCTGACTAAATGCATTTCCAAACTCTGTTTGCTTTGCTTCTCATAAGGACGGGGCAATAACTTTAAAAAAATTCAGTGCAAATTTCAACTCGCAGTTATGCAAATTTGCATGAAGATTGACAGAACATAAAAACTCAGGAATTTGGCTGGGCAGTTCGTCTTAAACCAGGTGGTGTCTGCTACTTTTCAATTCATGCATCCATCCATTTATATGGTGCCAGCTGACAACAGCAGTCACCTCAAGGTGTTTTATGATGCAAGATAAAGACAATATTAGGTCCTCGAACAGCTCCTTTGTTTTTTAGCCGTGTCTTCCATCCATCAATGGGCGCCCTTTTCCTTCCCAGCCTTCAGCAAAATGGGTAATTAAAGGCAAACAATGAAGCACCTTTGGAGATACTTTTGACATACTTGATATCGGCCCACTGTGTGATCAGCGTGATAAATATGTGAATGCACGCCGTGCACAGACATGCAGTGCTTTACACACACACACACCTCGCTTTTGACACCAACACCCTTAAATGCCTGCCCACCCCTCCACTCACTCTTTCACTCGCTCCCAAACTGCCTCTCAATTTCTGCCTTTTCTTCCTATGCTCATAGTTCAAAAGCTGTATTTCTGGCTTACTAGATTGGAGCACAAAGGCTCTTCTTATACATCCTGGAGAAGCCCCACTGGAGAGGCCTCCATCCCATCCCGGACAGCAGAGTGCACACAGAGAGAGTTAGCCCTCCTTTTTCCTCATTAACATTCCCATACAAGATTAAGCCACTTGGCTTTTGGATGGTGTGTGCTATATTTTTCACCCGTGCACCCCCCCCCCCCCCCCCCCCCCCTCCTTTCCCCCCTCAAAAAACTGAGCGAAAAA
>VOQJ01006038.1:35455-59622 GCA_015052665.1 Apistogramma diplotaenia
TTATCCAACCTTCTTTCCCCTTAAAAATTTGTTTTCGTTTTTTTTTTAAATTTTTTTTTTTCTTTTTTCTGCCTTTTTTTTTTTTTTTTTTTTGTGTTTTTTTTTTTTTTTTTTTTTTTTTTTGGGGGGGGGGGGGGGGGGGGGTTTGCATACACTGCCTGTTTCAAGCCCCCCAGTTTCAATAGGCTATTCCATGACCCTCCATTTCTGCTTTGTGAGCTATTCCTCCAGACCAAGATCCACTTATGGTTCAACTTAAACTTTCAGACAGATGGTTCCTCATTATCTTCAAGCATCCTCAGATAGGAGGATAATTCACTTGACTACGAGTTTCCCAGCGCTTGAGACAACCTCAAACCATAACATTTCCACACTCATGTTTCACAGCTGTTATGAGGTTGCTGCCTTCATTATGTACCAAACATGTCTGCCTTTTTATCTTTGACTTGTCTGTTCGAGCCACTTTATTGCAAACGGTCTGGTGTTTTCCTATTTAATGTTAACTGTATGCAGAATTTTCTTGCAGCTCCTCCGTTTACTCTGTCTTTAGACTATGGTGGGATTGCACTCTGACTCCAGCTGTTACAGCACTGCCTGCGGATCACAGACATGAAAGTTTTGGCATTCTTGGAGACTTCTTTTTTTGGGGTGGATCTATATGTTTTTGGACAATATATACTTAAATATATACTAGCTGACTAAAAAACATAAAATGATAGAAGCTCCAACTGCTCCCAGGAGTTACTTGGTAAAAATAACTTTAATGTAACAATGCTATTAATAATTTATGTCACTGGGGTGAGTTTCTGCCAAATTAAGTACATTATGGCCACGATATTTCATTTATATTCAGAACTTTGAATGACAGACCCGTACGAGTACGAATCAAGCTCTCTGAGGTCATCCATTTGTGGGAAAGTGGGAGGGGGCAGCTACACAATCATAAGCTTTTTCCCGGCGAAGTTGGGTGCAATGCGAGGGGAGCGCGCAGTGCTGCAACTGGACGGCGCAGCGGCTCGTATTGTCCTGGCTATGACGAGATGCTGCTTGTGACAGCGGTGTCGGAGTCATAATGAACGTCTTCAGTAAGTGTTGGGATGGACGAGGGAGGTTTTCAGTCAGAGCGGGGTGGAATAACAGTGTGCTGTTGTGTCTCTTGGCTCCTCCGCGATGGTGGCACCTCCGTGCGCTTTCCCCTCAGCTATCCGGACAAGGGACACTGGCAGAGGAGTGACACACTGGCATCGGAATTTGAACACTTATCAGCCTCAGAATAGATCGGCACGGGACTAGAGGTACTGTCATGGAGAAACAGAGCAGAGCCAAGGAGGAAATGCTAACTTCGAAGGAGGAGAAGCGCAAAGAGAAGAAGCCGAAATCTGGGAAGCTTTTCCGAAAGAAATCGTTGAAGTCTGTGGGGAATTTTATGAACAGAATTATCAAAACTTTGGGCACTTTCACCCACTTTGGAGACGCTGACGCGCAGGACGCGGAGGATGATGATGGGGGGTTTCGGAATGGCGCACCTTGCACCCTCAGCGCCAGCTCAGGAATAATCAGAGAGGATGTACAAGTAGTTCGGGATCGGGTGGTGAAAAACACTTCGAGCACGTCGTCTTCTCTGTGCATCGGCAGAGACAAACTACTTTACCAATACGGAGACAAAATCCCAGGTGTTTTGGGGTTGAAGAACCACGGAAACACCTGTTTCTTGAACGCCGTGGTCCAGTGTTTGAGCAATACCGACCTGCTCGCGGAGTACCTGGGACTGGAGCGATACAAGATGGACATGAGTCAGACCCGAATAAACGGGGTGGTGAAAAGCGACGAGACGCGGCTTGTTAAGGGAGAAGTCACAGAGCAGTTGGCATCACTTGTCAGGGCTCTCTGGACTCTGGAGTACACCCCTCAGCTGTCTGTGGATTTCAAGGTACCCCGAGTCCAACAGTGCACCACAAATTTCTCCTACAGGTGCTTTTAAGGCTCTGTAATGTGAAAGGCACAGGTAGGCACAAAATGCGAGGTACTGGGAGGTACTTAAAAAGGGCAGTATTGCAACCAGTTACCTACTACTGCATTACTGGCTCCTTGGTAAGTGCAGGCATTCTGCTTAGTCGCACATAATCACATGTTATTCAGACCAGTATGAGTTAAACACCATTATCAGTAGCCTTGGTGTCTCGTTCAGATAATTATTATTTTATATTATAGCATAGCACCTATTCCTCTCCCATGGTCAGCAAGAAGGGTGCAGTGCTTTAACCGTGAGGCTCCAGGATTTCCCTGACAGGTGATAATGACACTGGTGCTCAGTGTTACAGCCGGCTGAGGGCACCAGGTGAGCAGGTGCCTGACTCACATGCTGCGCCGGGTTTTTCCCAGCTGAAGACTTGATAGATGATACCAACTAAAACTTAATAAAAGATAAATAACGGCTCACTCTCCTGGCATCATTTTATGAGCAGTGGGTGTGCACTGACTGAAAGTCAACCATTCACCTGACTTGGTCAACTGTATATTACAGTATTTATTTACAGTAGGTGAAAAGCAGTTGTGATGCAAAGTGTGTGGGCACCAGAACGAGATGGTTTACTTTAAACTTAAGAGTCTTTCTTCCTTGAGGATCAGGGACCGTGAGCACTATCAGGAGACCCTCAGGCTTTCCTACTCTACCCACGCTGAAGATAGGAGGGGAAATGCAACTGTACTTTATCTGCCTGCAGCTTTTCTTTGCTCTGGATTTCTCTGAGCCTTAGTTCAATGCAAGAAGTAGATAATATGGAGCGGTGAACAAAGAAACTCACTGTGGATCTATTCTTGGAAATGCTAATTACTCTGTGAGGAACGACTGCTGGAGTAGCTTGACCCCTGCAGCACAGACACGTGCATGATTTTTGTCGCACTTCAGCGTGGTTACAGAGGAGAAGCTTTACCTGACAGCCAGCTAGCCTCGTCATGTTTTCCGCAGCATATAAATGCAGCGTTGATAGTCACACATACCATCTTTCTCTCGACTCGTCTCTCATTGGTTGTCCCCTGTCAAATATAATTCATGCTGCCAATAATTTTCCAGTTTCACACTTCCATATCCTTCTCATCTCGAGAGATTCTGTCACATTTTATTGCTAAAATAATAAGAGAGCAGCACAGAAGCATCTTGCCAAGATTAAAAGAAAAAAATACACTAAACACTCGTCTTTATATGTGATGAGATGCTTCCTGTTGTAAAGCGTATACACGCGCACACACATATACACACGCTCACTGCATTTCTTGGCTGTGGTTTGCGACCGTAGGAGGTCCAGAGTTCGTGTAGCCTAGGCCTTCTGAAATTGCCTGTTGAGTAATACCACAGCTGCCTAAAGGGAAGCATTATAAAATGATCAGACAGCTCTGAGGCTTGTTTCTGAGAGGCTAAATTAGCTCCCAGTTGCAGGAACTCCATACAGGGCAAACCACTAATAAACAATTCTCCACAAAGGACCGAGCTCTGTTTTAATAGCTCTATTAATCTGCTGCTTTTGTAAGTTGATTATCTTGCTGTGCTGGTCTCTGAAAGCTTGCGTGTTTTGTAAGAAGAGCACTGGAAAGGGTTCAGAAAAAGCAGTCATATTAAAGGAATACTCATAGTACTCATCTTCATATCACATGCATTTTTATAAGAAGAGATAAAAGGGCAGGTGCTGAAAGGGTTCTCTTTTTGAAAAATCACCCCGGGTTAGGAGGTACAGTGCTGCACTTAACAGTTTAAATAATAATAATGCAGTTCATGTAAAGTTACACTATAAATGTGGAATCATCCTCATTTGATCAGCAGATCTTCAAAGTTAGCGACTCAGAAGAGGTCACCTCACAGGTCAGCAGGCTGCAGAGTCCTGCTTTGGAGAAAAACAAGCTCTCTGTTACATTCCAGTACCACCCGGCTCAAAGGATAATACAGGTAAAAGTAGTGAGGAGGCGTTTATAAGCATTCACAAAAAACAAGATTAACTACCTCTGGGCTGCTTTGTGATAATGCCAACAGTGCCGGTGTGTCCAGAGCTTCTGGCTCTCGCAGGCGTGTCTCTGACATTGCAGCTGAGGTGCAGAGTTTCAACCTGTGAGCAGATGCGTTGTTTTGATCTGGACATTGTATTCCCCTCGTCCCCTCCAGCAGGGCAGTGTGTTTGCACAGAGGGGCCCAGATAGGGACGGGGCCTGAAACTCAAACAATTACTCAACAGCCAGTTTACTGGTTTCCATAACATGAAAGGCCTGAGAAAGAAGAGAGTTGGGAGTCGCGGTGAGCAGGCACGATGACCGGACAGGAATGTCATCCTCCTCGCAGTGTGTATTGATGGGCCAGTTCAGGGAGCATATGCTGTGATGACAGTGGCTCTTTCTCACTGGTATGTGTCAGCAATTACCATCTCCATGTTAATTTTGCACTATTATCTATGCTGCAGGCTGCAGAACATGACTCACAAAAAGGTGTAGAGTAGATTGTAGCCATAGCAATGATTATAGTATCCAGGGTTTGTTTACCTGTGCAGCTGGCAGAGGATACATGGAGAGATAAAGTATTATTTAAATTTAATCAAAAATGTATAGATCCACATATTTTTTTTAAAAATTGGACTCTGTTACAGCTGAGAGGGCATGAAAGCCATAAAGGGAATGAGAAGTGGTAATAAGCACCTAAAGATAAATCAGCGGTGGTTAAAATGGAACGATAATGAGCAGACAAGCAGCTGAAATTGTTGGTTGAATGTTTAAATAGCTAAATGGAAATGGCTGAAATATGAGGCTGAACTTAAAAAATAAACAAGTAAATGGTTAACTCGCGATGAATAAATGGCATAAATATTTAACACTGGCTGAATGATGATTTTCTTCTTTTGCCTTTAGTTAGATGCTCATGCACAGTGCCAGTGGCCGGCTATTATTATATCGCAGACAGCAATTAAAAAAAAACAAACAAACAAAAAAAAAAGAAAAGAAAAGCACACGGTCTTTTCCACAGCCTTAATTATATCGCTGACACAATTGCCACCTTCAGAGGGCTGATGGTAATTACTGTTATTACTTTGCTGTAATGACTAGCTGCACAAAGCTTTAGGTTAGTGCAGGTCATGGTTCATCGTTAATGTCAAAGCATTTCTTCCAAACAAGAACGTTTCAGGCCTTTTCCCCGATTTTAAAAGGCTGCCGTACTCAACCAACTTTCCTGCTATCATGCACGGTCTGATACCGCGATCCTGTCAGGTGGACAGTAAGGAAAGCGTGTTGGGAAATACAAAATCTTCCACACTGAGAGGTGTGCCGAGATTGAAGATATGCTGCAAACATGTAACACAAAAATGTGTCCCATAGTTGCTGGTATTTAGCGTTTACATGATGTAGGTAAGGCATCACTGACAATGTGTGCTCCTGATCTACCCACACGCTGGTTAGAAGTCCTACCTTAATAAAATATAGATGCGCAGTGTGATATTATGTTGGTTGTTCCTGCAGCATCATCAGAAATGTTGCTCCGGGGCATCATTGGGACCTACAAATCACACTTTTGTGAGGTTATAGCGTTGCAGCTCTGGGAAAATGACCACTCTAGGGAAAAGTTTGCCTTCAGGGTTTCCCACTTTTACGTGCACGCTGTGAAAGTTCTGCTTTAATGGAAATCATAATCCTTTCCTAAACATCTTGATGTTTTTGCTTAAATCTAAACAAAGTCCAGCTGACAATTTGTTTGGTTGTTTCTTTCTTTTTATAATAATACCACTAAATTCTTATAAGTTATTACTTAGCTACTTATTATTTACTGTTGGTTGTGTTTACTCTTTTAAGGCCCCAACATCTCATCTTTATGCCACTCTGGGCTTCCACTGCAGGTCAAGTTGTATTTTTCCTAGAGTTTCAGACTTGTGTGATAACCAGTCACACTGCTGTGATTGGTTAGCTGCAGTGGCAGACCTGGAATGGCTTTAGTATGATGCTGCAGGAACACCACTGACACAGCGATTTCAGAAGCACTGTAGCTTCCAAGTCGACAAAGCGACTGTAGCTCTGCGAACTGTAGCTCTGCGTTCATTAACAGCGCCGTCTTTCCTGACGGTCTTATCTTGTGGCTCTTGCAGTGACAAAACTCATCACTCTTTTGCCTTCCTTGAGATGTACGAGGCAAGGGAAGCTTCACTTTCATGACAAGATCAGAAGACGAGATTAGAGAACTTTATTGCTCAGCCAAGTCTATGCCAGCAGTTTTTTTTTTCATGTTTATGAATTTTTATGTTCACTTTTTGCTCCTGTCCATATTTCAGCGATTACTTTGAAGAGGCGGCCCCAGCTCTACATCTATCCCTCTATCCTGCATTCAGGCAGCTGCACGCAGTCAGACTGGACAGCTGCCCAGCACAACTGCTCCTTCATTTACTTGCTTTGCTCAGGGACACTTCAGTGCTGATTTAGCTGTGCTTTAATTCAGTGTGTCTATCCGTTTATTAAAGAACTGAAATCGTGGCTCTCAACTCACAATCCTCTTGCTCAGTCAGACACCCTCCATCACGTTGGGGTATAATAGCTATAAGAGGCATATTAGTATCAGTCTTTTGTTCCCTCAGCAATAATCTCTCATCACAGTTTCTTGGAGCCGCCGGCTGCATTCATGAAGCAGATTCTCTGTCTGAGTTGTGTGCGATTCACATCTGAAGTGACATTAAACTGTACTTGAGTTGCTCCACTCTTCAACTTGCTTTTAAGTAAAATGTTATTCACACCTTTCATTTGAGAGCAAAATCTTGAAATTTTTGTTAAATGAGACAACAAGGTGAGAAGGTGCATGCTTTTAGATCGCTTTTAGTGAGCATGTTTTTTTTTTAAGTGTTACACAGGCAGATTTTGCAGATTCTTGAGTCAAAGCGTGGGCTGGGCAGAGATGAGGGAAGTGCGTTAGTGCAAATTTGCAATTACAGGATTTCTCTGATCAGCGTTCTGTGCAGAAGCCCAGGGTACGGCTGGCCATTCAGGAGCCTCGGCTACACCAGCGAGCACGCTGGAGCTGTTAAAGCCCGTAAACAAGCAGTGAAAGAGATTCACATAATGTGGGAGAAACTTCTGTAGCAAGGATATCTTAACAAGGCCCTTTTTTAAGGTTCTCCTGACACGGCTTTAAATCTAACAGGCTGTCAAATTATGAAACTCAAATAACAACCAAAACAGACTGTGGGAGTGTGTGGATAGAATAGATGTTTTAATGAAGGTTTCTCTCTGAAGTTGCTCCGAAATGACTTAGCATGTTTTAACTGACAGCTGCAGCGGGAAAAAAGTGAGACTTAAATTGCGTCTGCTTTTCCTTCCTCCAGGCTATAGTATCCAAGTACGGATCACAATTTCGTGGTAATTCCCAGCACGATGCCTTGGAATTTCTCTTGTGGCTCCTGGATCGCGTCCACGAAGACGTCATTCTGGCCTCCCACAACAACAACAACAAGACCAAAGCTCCTGGAAAGGTAAGACTGGAGCAGGCTGTGTGGAGAAGCTCTGAGCTTGAACAACACATATAGAACAGCCCCAGCAGAAACTTAGCATCACCGCTAAACATACACACGTGCCTTCATAGATGTGCACGTACTTACCCACTGTTAAATGTAGCCGTCGTAATGTGGGAGTGCTAGCGGAGATGCTAACATACAGTACATGGCACAACATGACTCACAACTTATCTAGAGGTACGTGCACAAGTCCATCATTCAACACTGTTTCAGTTAGGATTACACTGCAGGTAATAATCCAAGTCCACCTGGAGTATAAAGCTGCAATCAGGAAATGGAGACATTCACACATCTATAAGTCCACTTGGGTCAGACTGACATAAATGTGGTTGTCAGATGGTGAGTGTGCACTCAAACAAAATACTCTTGGCTCTCATAAACATGAAGCAATAATTTTGAGTAAATTACAACAGAAATATATAAAATCAAAGGTTTATT
The DNA here is from genome assembly GCA_015052665.1 of Apistogramma diplotaenia. Taxonomy (NCBI): domain Eukaryota; kingdom Metazoa; phylum Chordata; class Actinopteri; order Cichliformes; family Cichlidae; genus Apistogramma; species Apistogramma diplotaenia. The sequence goes on from VOQJ01006038.1 coordinate 43,420, forward strand.
TATTCAAATAAAATAATCACCTGGGAAAATATGATTGGTTGATTTTAGCTGAATGTAAAACAATCAAGTAAATTTATAACATTGTGACTGTGCACAAGACACAACAACCACCCATTCATACATCCTTCAACTGGACTCGAATGATTCCTGAGATTAAAAGGGATCTTTTATTTTCTTTGTTAGATTCAATTCATATTATGTTCGTATTGATATGAACATCGTAAAAAATTGTACACTTTGAGTTCTTCTTTCATCTGTGTGAATTAAATCCAAACTTTTTGTTGTTATTTCATATATCTGGCTAAACATAACAGTACACAATAATAAATATATCTAGTGTGACTTTTAAAGTACTAAAAACAATATTTTTTCCCAATTTCATGATTTTTTTTTATTGTTTTATATGTTTTATTACAAACATTTTTGATCACTGATCAGCTTCATAGGCATTTCTATATGAGTGGTGCAATTTAGGCATTATTACTAAAAGAAGACAAAATATTAACTTTGTGTAAAAAGTAAAAAATTGTCTTTGATTTCAAAATTAATAAGCTCAAACATAAAATGCCATTTTAATCATAGAATTCATCTTAAATTCAACACACGTTTGTAAACCTGGAAAAGGAAAGAGACAGTTTTGCACGAGTCAAAGGAACCGGGTTTCTGATGTGGCCTTTTCGCACCTGCGTCGAGTATCTGCGGTTTCTGGTACGGATCTGGCAGCAGCACTCCTGTGACTGCACACGAGACACTACGGCGATGCATCCTTCAGGCAGACTTGACTGTAGCTGCGTGGCGCCTCCTCTCACCGATGACAATATTTACATAGGTGCTCTTATACATGTGTACTCTTGCATACTCACAGATGTGGAAATGATTTGGATAATGCCATAAATGAGAATACAGAACCACGTAAAACAGATCACATCCGGATCCGATTTTCAGCTCTACAAACACATCAGTAAGATTTTAATATCAGTGATCTGCTTAACTGATGCATAAGTAATACATGACTCATGATTAAACACATAATTTGATGAATAATATATTATGAACTCCTTTGCTTTGATGTATGGTGAATTCATTGCTAGTTCACATGCTTAAATAAAATGATAAGGAATCGTGAGTTTGTTTTTGTTAATTCAAGCTTATAACACAGTTATAGAATTCATGTCTCACCATGTTTTTCACTTATATGAAGATTTAAACTCTCCACTCTACATCTGGTCTATATTTATGTGTCCCCACCACCACCACCCCCCGAGTGGTTCATATCTCCAAGTTGATGTTGTTTGTTATCAAGCTAGCAATTCTAACCTCACTGATAACGTCCTGATTGGTTTTGATAAATCCACAGACATCGCCGCAGTCAGCTCTTCAGAGGTTTCAAAATTAGTTTTACAAAGCAGTTTTCATGCCACCGAAAGAAATGTGGCAATCTGCACTTTGCAACATTGCCCTGTGTCTAATGCACTGCCTGTGGACAAAGAGAATACAAGTATGGCAATTGGGTGTTTGATTTGCTCTCAGCATGTCTTCTCCTGAAGGCATGCCTGCAGGCACGGTGCATCCTGATACTTCTTGAAGAGAACTTTGAACTGCTCTGCCATGAGACATTAAAGCAGATTTTTTTCATGCATTATTAAAAACATGTTTTTACTTCTGAAATAGATATACCTCTTTATTTGAAGTGTTATTGGGGTGATAACCAATTTATGAGCAGTGCTGATGGTGAGTCATTGCAAATAAATCCACTGCACTCACTGCCCTATGTTTTCCCAAGGCAATCATTTATTCTGTCGTTTCATCATCATGCGATTGTGAGATAGTGATATTGAGAAATCTCACACACCCAAGGGTATATAGTAACTAGCTTGACATGCATGCCTTTTTCTATTAATTTTGTATAATTGACAAATAAAGCATAAAGGGGTAGTTCTTATACAGCACCTGTTTTCTACCATATGGAGTCTCATTCACCCAATCACACATACATGTATACCTGCATCAGGGCCAACTCGGAGTTCAGTATCCTGCCCAGGGATGCTTTGACAATCCATCCAACGGCCTTCTGATTGGTAGATGACCCGCTCTACCATCTGAGCCACAGCTGCTCCAAGTATCTATCTGGACATTTAGACAGCTACTGATTTTGAATCAGGTTATATTTTTTTTAACAGTTTTTTAATGGGTTTCTCGTTTGGATTTGTAAAGCCTTTTAACAACCAAAGTCTGCCATACCTACATCCAGCTGTCAAAGGCAATGAACATCTTTCAGTGCTGGAAATGCGTCTATATTTTCCTGCTGAAAGCTGAAATGGTTCCTATATTTCTGTACAAAATAAGGCATGTTAACCCACCTACAGTAAGTGCTGTCATGATCAAAATCCCGTATACCAAACCAGAGGAAGCATCTGCATTTTTCATCCTTTAATGGCCAGTTTAAAAAGAAGCTGTAAGTCATGCTTTTGTTCTTTGGAAAGGAGAAAAGCCATTGTTTTTAGGAGGTGAATGCGTGTCATTAAGGCCGCAATGAAAAGTAAAGCATTTCTCCTGTCTTCAGACATATTAACAGAACCATATCTGTGAGAATTTGGAGAGCGGTTCACCTTTGCCTGGTGTGTGCCATCCTCCGAGTATCAAATTAAATTCTTCAAATTTTATTTTAACACACAAAGAGCCATCGAATGTCTCTTAACTTAGGCTGAAGGAGGGGGGATGGGGGTCTGGACTGTATCTGTGAGTAAAACTTGGGTGTGCAAAGGACATGACAGAATCTTGGGACTGGAGAGCTGCTGATAAGGCATGTCATGAGTCTGCGGCACCCCAAGGAAAATTTCGTCACACCTTGTTAATACCCAGCGCAGCTGGTGAGGTGTGTAGGACGTAAAGCTTTAAAAAGCTTGTTGACTTTATCGTTGATGCTGGTATGTGATGGTGTCAGCATCAGGATTCATTTGATCGAAGGAGCTAAATGTTTACCACAGTGTTGGTACTCAACACTTACCTTTATTTCCAGGGAGAGAAAAATTTAATCAGTGCGTGAAGTTCCTTTGTTTCTTCTTCATGTTTAAATTCATCTAAGTGTTCTGCCTTCTTGAGTACTGCAAATATCTGACTTTAAAATTCACTAACTAACTAAAACCATGAACCATATCTATTGGCAATTGTTTTATAGCAGTAAGTATATTTTACCATGAAATTCAGCACAGATATCCATGTTCTTGTTCATGTTCCAAATTGCTTTGGTGATCCTGTAACTTTTCCTCGTATTGTAAGTTGCCCAGTGCTTGCAAAATGAATATTTCCATCAGCACGTGCTAATTAAGATATGTAAGCAAGCCATCAGGCTGACTGGTCCACAAGTATTTGGACGGTGACACAATATTTGTAGTTTTGCCTCCGGACATCTGGCACAGTGGATTTCAGATCAAACAATCAAAATATATTAAAGTGGAGCTTTAATTCAAAGGGATTAAAAACAGTTTAAGAATCACAGCCATTTTTATACAGTCAGCCATTTCCAGAGGCTTAACATTAATTGGAAAATTGACCAAGAACCACTTTCATGGCCAGGCAAAGCTTTTTCCCTCATTCTTCCATAACAAATTAAAGAGCTAAACAACCTGAAGTTCATAAAAAGTGTTGATTTTTGATGTAATTTTAAACATAAGATGTTGAAGCAAGCAAAGAAGGCCATTGTTGTACTAAAATAACTTTTAGGGGGAGAGCAAGAAGTTTAGGAGCAGCCAAATCAACAATGTGGTTCATTTTTAAATGAATAAATGCACTGATCAGCTCAGCAAAACCAAAAGGCCTGAACGACCATAGAAGACAACTAAGTGCATGCTGACAGAATTATTTACATGTTAAGAAAAACAACTTCAAACTTTCAAACCAAGTAAATAAACATTTAAAGTGGTAGGTATATTATAATAAGGTCCACAATCTACAAGAGGCACCTTTGTGAATGGAAATACAGGGGCTTTAGAACAAGGTGCAAACCGCTGGTTACTGCAGTCTTCAGGACCATCGCACCTGCTGCACTTTGTTACCTCCTCCAGCCACCCGTCAACTGTAGGTTCCTGTCAATGTCGGTCAGAGGTGTCCCATCAACGTTGGCCTCCTGCCGTGATGCCCGAGTGTATCCACTGTTGACGCCGACCACCAGAAGAAGTCCATCGCCTTTGCTTTTGTCAGCTGCTTGTAAGGCCACCGGAGGTGTCCTGCAGCATCCTGCCAAGGCTCCAGAGAGCCTTTGCCGCTGGTCACATGGATATCTTCTAGAGCAGGGATGGACAACTCCAGACCGCGAGGGCCGGTGTCCTGGAGGTTTTAGATGTGTTCCTGATCCAACACACCTGAATCACCTCCTCAGTGTGCAGTCAAGTTCTCCAGAGTCCTGCTAATGACTTCTATATGTGATTCAGGTGTGTTCAGGTGTGTCCGTCAGGCCCCGTGGTCAGCCCCCTGAACTGATTCACTATTGCCAGTGGCATCGCAGCCGCCCTCCTGATCTCATCCATGGTGCTGGTCCCACGACCGGTCTCCTGAACTGCTTAGCCTGCACGGTGGGCCTCAATGCCCAAGTCTGGTCCTTTGGTCTGACCTGCCACGTTTCCCGCATTGCGAAGCTGAACTTTTTTTTTTGGACTGATTGGTGTCCAAATTTTAAATTGTTAGTTTTTCCAGTTAACTAAATATATCTCAGTAGTTTTCATAAGTAAAATTCAAAATCTCTGCTAAGCGTCAGTCTGAAACAAGCTGTAACTCTTAAAGCCACTTCAGCCACAACTTCTAGTATCCTCTGGCATGTTTGCATTTGAGAAGTATATATTGCAGCAGTAATATATGCTGCCTATGAGTGTATATCCTTAGACGTGAGAGAGGAAAAGGGAGGGGAAGTAATCAGCACTATGGTCTCAGTGCTGAGGTGAAAAGCTCTTAAGAGTTGTTTGTCCAGGCCTTCTGCTATCAGCCAGCTTTTTGCAGAAATCAAGCTTGTCATGGATTTCAGTTTTTCTGGTAAGAAAACTTGTGTGGTCAGATACTGCTTATCATTACAAAACTAAAGGGAAATTCCAGTAAATCTATTTCCCCGTCACTCACTGTCTACTCCTTGCCTTATCTTGTCTTTTGTCCTTTCATAGTTCTTACATATTGTACCTCTGTAGGAGGTGCAACAAAGCTGTGGTATGTAGTTTAATATCACTGTCCCTCCCACAGAAGAGCTTTGTAAGGGGCAGAAAGGGCCTCACTGACTCTGGGAGAAGTGCAGCTGGAAGAAAGAGTGTAAATCACATTCCTTCAAAACTTTAAAGAGTCATACAGAATCATCTTTTTGCCTTTGATTTTTGTGGGGGAGGTTTGCCTCACCTCACTGTTTAATGTTCTCCTCAGTCAGCTTTGTGTAGCTCTGGTGGCTGGCTGAGAGTCATCCAGGGTCACAACCAGTTTACCAGTCCATGCACGTTCCTTCTCACAGCCAAGGAGTCTGTAAGCTCCATCCTGTTCTGCTGCAAATCAAGGAGCCCGTGGGCTTTTTCTAATTGTTTTTAAGCATCTGTTCGCAGTTACCGTTTAGCAAAGTAGAGCCAGAGCCAAAAGAAAAGAGAGGACGAGGGAACCCCGCTATCCCTCCCTGTCGACGACCCTCTTGTGCTGGTTTCGGCATTGCCACGGCTGAGTGTCTGCGTGGATTGTAGCTGGAGCCAAATTATTTTGTATTTGTAATGAAAGGTTGCATCCTCCTCACACACACAATCAGAGTTAAAACACATTCTAACATTCATAGCTGACTTCCCGTGGCTTTGACTCAGGCACACACTCGCTCTCGGTTTGTTGATCATTTATCTCTTAGGAAACACAGCGCAAGTGTGAATCTCCCTCCCTCCCTCTCCCTCTCCCCTCATGAATGTGTCTCTTTGTGAGCGGAAGGAAGAAAGAAACGCTTGTTGTGCAGCCTGTGAGGTGAGGCTGAGTTCTTTGCAACAGTGTGGCGAGGAACAGTGACAGTCAGTGGATACGGAGTGAGAAATTGCTTTGATTCTACGGGACGAAAAGTGCTACGTAAACAGTTAAATGAGGCCATTTACACAATGTGACTGGTGATGACGCTCTGGAAGACTGAACTTCATTGTCGTCGCTGGGAAATTAAATGCAAATGTGTGAATCTACAAACCCATCCATCTGGTTATTTTCGTCAGCTCATCCAGTTCAGAGGCTAGAGGCTAACCGAGCTGTCACAGGTGAGAGGCAGGGCAAATCCTGGACTGTTTGCCTGCCTGTCGCCGAACAAACACACTGGCCTTCACACGTTGGGCCAAGTTAGAATCACCCACCAGTTAACCTAACATGGATGTATTTGGACTGCGAGAGGAAGCCAGAGTACCTGGAGAGAGCCCACACAGAAAGACTGACCTCTGTATTCAAATCCGTGATGCTCCTGCTGTGAAGCGGTAATGCTAACCACCATGCTGCCAGTGTATATACAAAAAGTTGTGCAGCTATGTACAACGATAAGCAAAAGAGTCAAAGTCCTGCAGCTTCCTGCAGTCCAAACCGATCATATTCCCATCATTTGAGGCATTATGAAATGAGGAATAATAAGAAAATGGCACCGAGCTGTTGAGCAGGTGAAATCCAAACGGGATAAACATGTGCGTTTCAAAGTGACGGCAGCTGGTTCCTGAAGAAGCGCTGATGCAACACAGCCGTAAACTTTCTCCTGCACCAACTTTGGTGTCTTACCTTGCTTGCATCAAATTCAGTTAAATCAGATTTCTACATTTCAACATTTCATATGTGGCCGTCATCATTTTCTTACAAATATTGTCCTAAAAGTCTTAACTAACGTAGAGAGCAGAGCAAAGATGCAGGGCATCGAATCTCCAGAAATGTTCTTAAATGATTATTGGACATGTCATAAATTGAGTAACTATTTTAAATACACAGAAGTGTTGATCAATCAGTGCATAACAGAAAATAGATGCACAAAGTCACCGCAGTGCTACTTTACAGCAAATGGTCAGACATACTTACACAACTTCCACTTTACATGATTCTTTTGTGTGTGTAGACCCACAAAACCTGAAGCTGCGCTTCTTTCCTGTCTTCGTAGATTAGGAAGCTTATATCGGAACGGATCTGTGCTTTTGAATGCCAAACCAGCAGCTGCAGTTTGCACTTTTATTTATTTTTGTTTACTCTCTTGAGCCGCTTCTGCTATCTCTAACTCTAAAACGACTCCAATTTTGAATCAACCATGTGGAGTTGAACTCACTTACCTGCTATATTGGTCAATGGCAATAATATCTCCACCCCCAGAAAGCAGGTGATGAGAGCTAAAAAAAAAAAAAAAAAAAACAAGCTCATGTAGTCATGACAGAGTGAATCATTTGTATGGTGACATTTTCTGGAGACGTGCTTATTTGCGGATTGCCATGATCAGCCAATGAGCTCGATGCTCGACTGATTTGTTACTGCATTCCAAGTACTTGAGCTCTCCTTCCCGGGTGCTTGTGAACTAAAATGAGACAAATATCCAGCCAGGAGTCGAGAAGTGGTACCAAATTTCAAAAGGTTTGCTTTCAATTATTCTACTGGTTAAACCCACAGAGAAGTGGTTGCCTGTGTGTGGCCGGTGCTGCTTTCCACTCTTGTTAGGTTGGGATGTGAATGGTTCTGTTGCAAATCCTGTGTGTTTTCTGCTGTGTGTGCGTGCATGCGTGCATGCATTTCCTCTGTGCTCAGCCTTAGATACTGTCTGCCCTGCCAAGCAGAAATGGCTTCCTGCGGTTCAGAGTTACCCTGCTGGAAGAGCAGCTTTGGAGGTTAGGGTGCAAATATGGCCACTCAGTGTCTGAGCTCCTCATCTTTGACCCAGATCAGCGTTGATTGTGAATCAGTAAAGAAGTCGTACACAAAGCACTGACCAGGCTCAGCAAGCATTGCGCTGTATTGCTAGTGATGCATGAATGGCTCTACCTTGCTAAAGAGCACAATAAATACTGTTTCCTTGCTTTTCCGACTTTGCCACTAGAATGGGCTCAACTGCGGAGTGACGTCACTCCCCAGCTCCGACATCCAACTCCGAGGTAAACTGAACGTGTCATTAGACTCAGCGTTCCTCCCGGATTCTGAGTGTGAATATTTGTCTATGTTTTTAGGATCATAACAGCTTCCCTCCTAATGGGACGTGTAGAACTGAAAAGAAGCATTTTTTATTCAAAGTGATTTATCTCTGTTCATAACAATGTCCTTATGCATCAATTATTTTGTAATATAAAACTCTGAAGAAATGCCAAATGCTTGTGAGGTTGGATTCGTTTGAATTTTTCCACACTACCGCAGGCTTTATACTGTTACCTATTATTGCATGATGTAATGGAACAAACCAACTCAGCTTGAATATATGAATACAGCATTCATGATATGAAATCCTGAAATTTCAAGGGACAATCTGCTCTCAAAATAAAATTTAAAAAATTGCAATAGTCCACAGTTTATCTGTGTGACAGGCGCTATCAATACATTACACAGTAGCTGTCAGTACGACAGAAAACCAGTGATGTATATCTGAAACCTCAATTTATTGCCAAGTGCTAATCATATAATAGGGAGGAGTGAATGCTGTGATAAGGGATTGATATCAGAAGCAGCATCAGAGTTGATGTACCTGCTGTCAGCCTGTCAGTTATGGAGGCTGGATTCGTGCTCGAGGCACACACACAGCTGAGCTCTGACTGTCTGACGTCTCCAGAACAAACAGTTAAAGGACATTGCCATAAACTGCTCTCATGCAATGCGGGGAGTCCAGCCCAGAAAGACATTTTCTCATTAAGTTGTGGAGAGCTTTGAAATGAAAGGAAACATGGTTAGTGTTTGCTTTTGTGTCATTTCGAGTTCTCCGAGAGGTTACACGGGTTTAATTACGTTTCAAGCTAAATAGTCAGAAGTTAAAGTTTCAAACAAGCAGCACACAAAGACTTTGAAAGTCATTGCTTGAACTCTCGCAGTTTGGCCTTCAAACATGAGCCACAAATGGAGCGCTTCATCTTACTAGGAGAGAAATCTAGTTAAATGAACACACTGATTCTTTATTTAATATAAAGAGATTGACTTGCACACAAATTATTCACAACGCTGCTGGGTCTGATTGGCACACAGCTCCGACCCCCCAACAATTTAAATGATTCAGATTTGCTGAGTGGGGTCTTTCCAGAGAGTGTGTCAATTCAATTGCCTGAAAGAGGCTGACTGAAATGATTTAAACAGTTGTTGATAGAAATAATTTAAGCGGGGAGGTGTGCCTGTCACGCCAGGTCCACTTTTAATGTGTTATCTTGATTTAAATTGAAGCTGCCTGTAAAGATGAATGGAAAGCAGTAATTATCAATGCAGCCTCACCAAGAAATGGCACTTTGGAGAAAGACCGTTGATCCAAAAGTAGAAATTTCATTGAATTAAGCTCCATTACTGTTTTAAAACATCATTAATGCTGTTTGTGATGGCCATGAAAAAGGGTGCCAGGGTCTCCTGTGCAGCTCTATTGATGTGCGTGTCATTTTATCCTTATCTGTGTCACCACAGTCATCAGCGGCAGCCGCAGAAGCAGGAGGGCAATAATAAACCTCATCAGCTCAGGAGGTCGACCTGCCTTCATTAGAATTAATTTATCCCTCAGCTTCTCCGGCTGAGAGGTGAGAGAAATCATCTTAAGAGCTCTCTTCACCAGCAGAGCTTGTTTATGTGTTGAAGGTGTTTTGTGCCCCTTTCCTATTTTAGGGGAAGAATGAAGCTGAGAGGCAGACAAACATGGCTCACACCTTAGACTGTATACAAAAGATGGATGTAGCCACTATGATGTCATCTATTAGTTAATGAGGTCCATCTTTAGTGTAACCACTTTTATTTCCTGAGATGTTGCTTTTGCCAGGTTTTATGATTGTTATTGTTGCACATTGTCTTGTAATTTTACTGTTACTGTTACTATTTTTACTATTTTTTTAAGTTATTTTATTTTATTATTAATTATTTTATTCCTTTCCCATCAAAAGGCTTCCCCTTTTGCCAGGCCACAGTTGTAAATAAGAATATGTTCTTAATCTGTCTGCCTGGTTAAATAAAGGTTTAAATAAAAAATAAAAAATGAAACATGCAGTAAACATAATAAAATATGTCACAGTTAAATTATTCAGGCTGAAGGCTGGAAAAATGTTTAGGATTTTTTTTTAACTCTTAGAAAGGCGAGATTACTTTAGGAAACATTAAAGGTGAAAGAACATGTTTTCCAGTGGCTTCCAGTACCTTGCCTGGTTAAAAAAGTATAATTCCAGCAGGGCCTTTAAAGTCAGGCAGAGAAATACAGTGGCAGGTACTAAAGTGTGGGTCATTCCCTTTATGAGTGACCAGCTACTGAGAAAAAGAAAAAGTGCTCAGTTGAGAAATATAAAGGTAAAAAAGGAAGAGAAGACCCAGGACTCATCATTTATCACTTTAATTTTATTTAACCAAACTGCTTTTTGCAGCCTTAGTCGGCGTCCTTCATCTGTGAGTCACTCTGAGGTCAGATTATTTGGGCTTTTTGTCAAATTCATATCCTGTTCAGTGTTACTTACAACACTCAGCTCATGACCTGCTTTGAAAAATGACTCATTCGTATGAAATCAAATAAGAAAAACCCCCGATACTGCCGTTCTCAGTGTGGTTAGTGGATGTGCTGCACCAGACTGTCACTCAGAAACTGTCTTTGCACCACACTAAGATTTTTTAGGCCACATGATTATAGACTGCACTCTGACCAGCTTTGCATCTTGGCTTCTTCTAGTCTGTGTTTTTGTCACCGTGTGTCTGATGCATCATTTTTTCCTTCTGTCTCTTTCAGTCCTTTTGTTGAAAGCCCTTTCTGTGCCATCTGGTGATAATGATGAAATCCTTTTAGAGGCCTGAGCTCTGTTGTCACGATGTTTCCAGGTTAGCAGAGCGAGTATACAAAAGTCCAGCACAATAGCTTTGCTTCACTCACCTTCACATGATGGTGATCAGACTATGTAACCAGTATGTCTCCCTGAGTGTTGCTGCTGGCCATGTCTGGCCCTTGATGACCTCAGTTTGCCCCACTTCCAATGGCTGCTTCCGACAGGATAACACATCATGTCACAAATCTCAAATCACGAGTGATTTCACTGCACCCAAATGGCCTCACACAGTCACCAGATCTCAGTCCAGTAGAGCAACTCTGTGATGTGGTGGAACGAGAAATTCTCATTGTGGATGTGCAGCCGGCAAATCTGCAGCAACAGCAATTGTGTGATGCTGTCGTGTCAATATGGATCAAAATCTGTGAGGAATGTTTCCAGCACCTTCTTTAATCTGTGTCACAAAGAATTACAACCCAGTACTAGCAAGATGTACCTAATGAAGTGGCTGGGGAGTGAATATAAACATCTGACATCATTATGTCGATATCTCACATAATTTCAGGTTCACAACTCAGCACACTTTGAAATCAATACGTGTGTGGAGAGTGGCAGACTCTCCCACAGACAGCATGTAGTTCATGAAAATACAAGAAATATTAGAATCCTCATCATCCATCTGTTCCACCTTGGTCCAGAACTTTGAATCTGTCCATTCTGCTGTGTTGACTAATTCATGTGGCATGGTAACAGGAAACAGCGCTTTCTCAGTCCAGTGAATGATGTGGGAACACTATTGATTAGCCATGCAGCACCGCGGTTGTAAAGCAGTTTTCAAGCCGTGCATGGGAATGCTTATCTCTGGTTTAGTCTCAACTGAAACCCATGGAGCAAAGAGTCGACAACTCGACCTCATGTCGGGAAAACACCTGCTGCTGTAGCTGCAGCTCAAGTAGTAGAGAAGCCTATCCTTGAAGTTTGACTCCTCGTGGTGATGAGTCTTTGAGCACTTCCATGAGGAGCCCACCTGAGATTAGCTGAAATTAAAAAATAAAAAAAGAACCATGTGGAAATTTGTACTCTCAGTCTGTTCTTGCAGAGTTGCAAACAGCTTTTTTCTTTAGAGATCATAGACTAGACCAATCACAAAATGCTCTATTCATCCATCCAATGAGAGATTGTCATGACAACAAGAAAGATGTACACCAAAGCCAATTAATTACTTGTTTATTTAAGAAGCATGGGAACGAAGCTCAAACCAACAACACTGGGTGTAGTCACTGATGTCAGTGGTGTAGGTGCATGATTGAAGAAGCGGTGAAGGAAATGTTGTGTGGTGCACAAACCGAGCAATAAATCCAAAAGGGTGTCTGAAAAAGGACTGTAATGCAGCAACGAGGTTTTTATGAGGTGCTGACACGCTGGGCCCAGGTTCTGCTGTTTGCCACGAACCATGCCTCCTCTCCATTAACCTGCAAGATGAAGCTGCCACACAAACAGTCAGATGGGAGGGCAGGGTGCAGAGGGGTCATTGACAAGATAGATGAGAGGGGCTTCATTTCAGTTGCACCAAAAAAACTTTAGTCTGGTCTTAATGACGTGTGTTCATGTGTGGCTGTTGCCTAGCAGCACAGGCTGTCTTAATCATTTTTGATTTGTGGAAATTATGGAGGATCAAAGCCAAAGAATCTGCTCCAGTTTTGACTGACTGACCTATTTAATTGTTAATTCAATTTAAACCTTTATTCAACCAGGCAAACAGATTAAGAACCATTTCTACAACTGTGGCCTGGCAAAAGGCAAAGCCTTTAGAGGGGAAGGCTGCGCTACTAAGGTCAGTCAGTCAAAACTAGAGCAGACTGAAGCCATTATACCATTAAGCTGTATGGCACATAGCAGTCATTCGGTTACAACCGTGAGGTCAGTTTGAGTCCATGCACTCATGTCTGGACACTGAGCAAATAAATATAAATGTACCCCACAAAGAGTGATCGCCGAGGGAGAATGATGGGCCAAAAAGGGTCAGAGAGAAAAAGCTTCCTGCATCACTGTTATTGGGACTATTTATAGAGAAATAACCATGCAGCAGCAGGTGGTGTTGAAAGAGACTGTCCATTATTTATCAGCGGTCTTTATGTCAGCTGAGTGCACTACTTACTCAAAACTCGCTTTACTCTCTCCGTATCTTCATCTGTCCATCTATACATCGATAAAGGCATTCGTGTGTGTGTGTCTTTACAGCTGCCACATATCACTGCCCATCCTTTTCCGACCCTCTCCGTTACGATCGCCATGGGGATTTGGGTGCTGCTGAGGCTTGTTTTCAATCACTTCCCTGTAGTGCTTTCTCCAGTGGCAGCACATGTCCATTCCTGTGCATTTCCACAGTGTGTTTAAATTATTCACATCAGGACCATTACTAAGAACTCTCCCACCCCCCTTTAACAAGCTACTGCCCCTCACATGAAAACCCATCAGGATGAGGCAGGTGGTCTGTTAGGATGGGTGGGGGTGCGGATGATTTTGCAGTGGATCCACTCGCAGAGATGAATCACTCCCAGCAACATTTTTTGGGGTGAATTATTGAAAACCTCTCCAATGGGACAGAGTGCGCTGTTAATCTGTGTGATTTCAGGCTTTCATGCTGAAGTACAGATGTCCAGCAGTCAACAGAGATGTGGTAGTGCGCTAGTCATCTTTGTCTACAGCCCCACTGATGAAACGTATACTGTAGTAAGTAAATGTAGTGCTTTTGACAAGGTTGCCAAAACACTGATCTCACGTGGAAAAGCACTGCAAGGAAAACTAAAAGAAGTTTCCTGCAATGGTGCATCTTATTTAGTCAGTATGAGAGGCTCTGTAGTGTAGTGGTGTACACATTTGCCTAACAAGCAAAAGATAACTACCAGTGAGGGACACAAATCCCTTTACGGTTGCATCAGGAAGGGCGTCTGGTATAAAACCTCTGCCAAAGCAAACATGCAGAGTTGCATGCTGTGGGGACCCCTTGTGATTAAAAGGGCAGGAAAAAGTAGCTTCTATAAGTGGTGTTTAGTTTAGCACAGTCGCTAAAACCAAGAAGAACCTTGGTATTTATCCCAAATATGAGCTCCGCGTGATGGCCTCCGTGAGCAGAAAAGTTGCAGATTCAGACCGTGATCACAACATAAACTCAACATTCACCACAAATTAACATATTATACACATTTATTAAAACTGGCTTTCAGCAGGCTTTCAGTGTCTGCTGCAGCTTTAATGCTTCGCGTTATTGGTTGCAGATTTGGTTCATCATTAACCAACTAACTTGAACCATGACTTTTATACCATCCCTTAGACATTGTGAATGTCACTTGTGCACGTCATGTCACTTGAGGCATGGATCTGCCACTCTTAGGCCAACGCAGCTAGCAATACTGGCAGTAAATGTTTGGCTTAAAGGCCACAGTGAGCTGAGACGTTTTTTCCCCCACCAGGTGTTGGTTCAGGATGAATACACCATAACAATCCCAGTCACTAATGTGCACGAACATGAATAAATATCCAGAAACCATAATTCACTGCATTGTCAGTATATTTCACAAAGGTATAACCTACTTCTAAATCACCTGGGATTCTCTAATCTGTCTAGAAAATGACCCTTTTCAGGCAGCTGTCTGATGCTGAGCAGCCAACTGCACAACAATTTGTTTATCACGTCTTGCTCTCAATCATTGTGGCCACACTCTGTTCCTCTTTCAGCCGGCTTAAAAATCACACTCTGTGAACTCTGGCCTCCTGCTGACAGTGCTGAGCGAGCGGCCGGGCTCCAGCCCACCACTCAGCTGCATGCTGTATCTTTGTCATTTATCTAAATCCCAGAAATCAATTACAGCACTCTAAGGTGCCAGGGTGGAGGATTTGAGTTTTAATTTTCTCCTTGCTCCTCAGGCACTGGCACATGCCCCTCTCCTGGCATTGAGGCTTATTGAATTAAGCAGAGGTAGACAATTCTCAGGCTTTACATATCGTGGATATTGGGATATTGGCAGATGCACATTTTTGTGTTTATATTTCTCCATATTGCTTTTCTAGATATGAGTGGCCTTGGTTTTTCATTTCAATTTTATGTGGGGATACTTTCTCTGCTCAGCGACTTACTTCTTTCCTGCCAGTGTTCTTCTGGCTGACTCTGTTACTCAGAGCGGGCCAGTTTTTTAGCATTTCACTATTAGCAGATCAATTTAATACTGGCTTAGCTTCACAATTCACCAGATCGAGCAGCTTCAGACTGAGAACACACTACACTGTGTTCCTAGCATCGTTCTTATTTTCAGGGCAACAAAGGAATGGGAGAGGTTTCATTCAGGACCCTCCAAAAAAAGGCTTTCCAACTTGAGAAAGAATCTATTTTCTAACCTAGTGAGGTAGTTCTGTTGGTTATACCAAACCAAACCAATGGTGTCAGCAAATTAAAAAGCTATCAGTGGCCTCAAGTTTGACATGGGACACCAATCTCAGTCTTCTGCGTGAAAGGCTCAAGCTTAATCCACTTGTTCGCTATGACCTAGCCACATTATGGTATTTTTCCACATAGTTACAAGGCTACAATACTACCCTCACTGCAACATCTGAAAACCCTACAAAGACCCAGTTTGTGACAGCAGCCTAAGTGCCACGGGGCTGCTGTAATGGCAGAAACGCTGCCACCAGCATCAGATCAGCACTATCCCCATCCCTCATGGGGCTATGTTTCTGCAATTTAATGTGGACACTAAATAACAGTAACATTAATGTTAATGCTGTAACGCTGGTACGACCATCTGTGCTGACAGTGTCCCCGACACCTGCAGCTTGAAAAGTGGTTCCACACTCTACTTTTGACTTGCACCATCCTTGTGTTTGTGGTGCTCTGCATGTAGCTGTATGTACTGTACTGAGTGTACTGAGATGCCAAAAGCAACAAGCCAATCAGCAGTGTACTCCTCTAAGATGCAGCTAATCAACAGCATCTGTCTGCCATAGAAGGCCAGTCAGGTCATGATCAAATTATCAAAACGTAAATTAGATTAATGCAAATTTATTGCTGGCAAAATAGTTTCGCCCTGGACGAACCTCTGCTCATCACAAATCAGCTCTTAATGAGACGCGAGCCAAATGAAAATGCTAATAAAGAATAGGGAACATCTGTGTGTGTGTGTGTGTGTGTGTGTGTGTGTGTGTGTGTGTGTGTCACACACATTCACAAAAGTGCGCGCGACACACCCAGGACGCGCAGGAGGCGGTGAAAACAGGCGTCAGCGAGATG
>VOQJ01006038.1:71486-82623 GCA_015052665.1 Apistogramma diplotaenia
GTTACAAAATGAAAAGAAAAGGAGCCAGTTAGCTTAGCTTAGCTTAGCTTAGCATGAAGACTTGGATACAGGAAGTGAAGTCTGAAAGAAACTGTCACATTAAAACTTTGTTTTTAGCCAGAATTTAACAAACAACACAAAGGTGCTAGCCTGTGAGCTTTGACGTTTGGATTCCAGGTTAGTTTGTGCCCAAAACAAGTGGAATGGACGGACATAAATGAGAGTTGTATCAATATTTCCACTTCACCTTCAGCAAGAAAATAAATGCATGCATTTCCCAAACTGTAAAACGAGCTGCTTCGACATAAAGACGTGTGTCTGATTGACAGATTCTGAAAGTAAACATCACATCCGCTGAATGTAAAGGTGTCGATTCATCATTAAAAGTTTGCTTTCTTCTTCCACTTAGTATTCATTCTTTTAAACAGTTCATAAAGGTTTAGCCCGCCTCCCATCTAATTTAGGGAAACGTTTTTAAGAGCTCATTTCTGACGGTGCGCCAGGTTGAGAGCGCTTCATTTCCAACCTCTCTTTTTAGTGTGTGGTAAATAAGGTGAGAGAATAAAACTTCTGAAGAAATGAACAGAGGAGAAAACAGATGGATTACCTTTTAAAGAATTCATTATATATTTCCCTGTGTGAAGAGTTCAGCGCAGTCACACCCAGATCGTGCCTGTGAGCCATAAACACATACTGTTTGTTACTAAACCAACATTTGTTGTGCTTGGCAATCCAGACTCATCCACTGGCAGTCATGTATTTGTTTGCTTTTGTTTACACTACACATACAAGTGCATCTCATGGAAACCTGTTTTTTCTAACATGTATAAGCACAAAATCCGCTGGTAAACAATAATAAATTATAAAATGTACTATAAAGTTTCAGTGAACAGACACAAAACTAGCCGCAAGGAAAAAGTAAGTACCCACCTCCAAATTCGTAAACTTGGAAGGCAAAATTTCAGAATGGTGCCAGTGTCTGAAACATCTTTATGGAGTCCCTGCTGAGGCCTTCAGGAAGAGTGACACACATGAATCTAGTAACAAAAAAGCTCCAAAGAACTGAAATAAGTCATTCAGCTATAATAAAAAAGATTTCATTTTTTGTCCAGGAATGTTTTCCCAACATCAGATTATAAGGCATCTAAAAAAAAATAATTCCAAGACAGAACCGGAGAATTTGATCACAGGTAACTCCTGACACTGTCGGGGTCCAAGCACATGCATCTACAATCAGGAAGAGATTGCACAAATTTGGCATACTTGGAGGCATGCTAGGAGAAAAATCCTTTGATGTCCTAAAAGAACAGATTAAAAACTAAAGCATAGCAACACAAGACACGTCCACCAAGGAATGGCTTTGAAAGAAGAAATGTAGTTATTAAATGGCCTGTATGACGCCTACATGTGAATCCTCAGGAAATACTAAAATGGGCCTTTGAAACATACAAGAAAACCATCAAGCATCTACTGTAGCAGCTAAATGTATTTTGTAGTGAGCCGATTTCAGAGATGGTAGACAGTTATGCAAATGTTAGCAGCTAAAGAGGAACATGCGAGTGTAGTGCCAAGATTGCACTTAGATTTCTACTGACAAGTAATGCATCTTTGTACTTACTGCACTTTTCACCTAACTGCACATACAGTACAGGCTCCGCCCTTACAGGCATTTCATATGTGAATATTCTCTTCCACTGGCATTCACTTACTGAGCAACATGTCAGGCTGGTGCCTCTTAAAGGATGTATAATGATAAAAATAATTAAAAAAAATAAATAATAAATATATCTTGACAAATAACACAATTCAGCCCCCACTGCAGTGGTCATTTATAGCAGCTAGCTTGTTTTATCCATACTGGCAAGAGCCAGAAAAGTTATGCAGATAAGTCCTGTTGTCTTTAAACTGGCATCAAGTTAGTAATTGAGCCGACTTCAAAGTGCAGTTAGTTTGTGCACGACTCTGCTCAGTGCCAGTAGGTCTCTTAGATCTCTCAAAAACATGTCGGTGGTGCCAGAACCGAAAAGAGGCACAGCTGATAACACGACATAAACTTAGCGTGTAGTGACAGAAAAACTACATCAGAACAATTTTGGAGGTTGACAAACTTTCTTAGATGGAAATTATATGTGCATGTATACAGCTACTGTAGGTACATGTGATTTTGGACTATGACTCTTCTGTTTTTAATTTTGCGGACGTTCAGCTTTAATTCAGGATGTTTAATAAAAGTTCTCATTTAACTTTATGAATTACAGCCATTTTTAAAGGACTGTTGACTGACAGGCAGTTTCAGATGAAGGCCAGACGAAGTCCATAGTGAATGACTCTGCAGAAAGCTGGTGACCTCTGTGCAGCTTCAGCTTTGATTCAGTTTGTCTAAATTTGTGTGCCATTGTTACAATTGTTCTTCTTCTTCATCATCTTCTCTTTTTTTGTCTTTCAGCTGTTGCCTTTAGGGTTAGCCCCCATCTCACTCCATCCCCAGCATACTCTTCTGTCACTCCAACCCTCCTTCACTACACCCATGAATCTTCTCTGTGGTCTTCCTCTTCTCCTGCTGCCTGGGCAGCTCCACATCCATATCCACTGTCCCTCCTCTGCACATATCCAAACCCTCTCAGCCTCACCTCTCTAACTTTGCCTCCAAACTGCTCAACCTCAGCTGCCCCTCAAATGTATTCATTTCTAATCCTGTCCATTCTGGTCACTCCCAATAAAAATCTTAACATCTTCAGCTCTGCCACCTCCAGCTCGGCCTCCTGTCTTCCTGTCAGTGCCACCGTCAGTCTTCAAGTCTTGTGAACCTTCCCTTTCACTCTTGCTGCTTTCCTTTCTGTCACACTCTGTCACCACTGACACCGTTCTTCTCATGGTTAAACTATAATTTAAAAAAACATATAAAATACATTTATATACAGTACCAGTCAACAGTTTGGACACTGGGTGAGTGTTTTTAACCCACCAAGATCATTTTTCTAAGGTTACTTAGAAACATTTTTCATATTACTTTTGTATTACTGTCATCACCCCTTCAGTAATTCCTCCTGCCCACAGACTGAAGGCCATAGACTCTAACAGGTCTCCTCGGTGAGCTGTTATTCACAAAAGCCATTATGTCCCAGCACCGTATGTCAAAGCTGCTTCTGCAGAGGTCAGAGCCAGGCGCTCCCTGTTTTTAAAAATGCAACAGAGATTCCATTATTTCGCACACATAAAACTAAGTCCTAATGATCTATTATTAATGCTAAAATGTATTGATTTATTCATGAAAGTCTTCTTTTGTCCCTTCTTGGCCGTAGAGGAAGCTGCAGTAGAAATGGCACAGAAATCAAAATAGAAGCCGCCCCACTGCCCCGCCGTCACTGATTGTGTGTCTTTGTCTGTGGCAGGCCCTTGTGTGTGGTCCTGGTGTTCAGCACCAAAGGACAGCGGTATCTGCGAGTCGGGCTGGCTGTACCGCTGTTCGGTTCTGTCGCCTTCCTGAGGAGGATGGTGGCTGACGAGGGGAAAATTTCTCCAGACCAGGTAAAGCAGGAACATAATTACAGTATAGTTTGAATTTCCTCTTGGTTACCATACATTAAGCTGGATCTGAGGTTGTCGGCAATAATAGGAAAGGCATCGGCCTTCCATCAGTCAAAGTTCAATCTCACCACATTACAGGATGTACACTGGCGCTGCATTAAGGAACGAACTGGGGTTTGTGTGTATGTCTGTTGGTCTCCAGGTGATCCTGACGGAGGTTTACTCCACGGGTTTCCAGCGCTCCTTCTTTGATGAAGATGATCTGACTAGCATAGCTGAAAATGATGTCATCTATGCCTTTCAGGCTCCCCCACTCTACATCAGAGGCGGCTCTGCACGGATCTCAGGTATGACTGATGCGGGAAGCTGAAGTCATTTTTTTGTCTTGATTCAAAGATATAACGTGCTATTTTTGGTCACGACAAAGCACACACTGTCTTTGAGTATTTCAACTACTTTGTGGTGCCACATGAATATATTTATTGGCGTTAATGTGCGTGTGCAGACAGATCTGTAAGCAAACAAACTCATTTTATGAATTTACTTTGCTTAATGAAACCGTTAGGGAATGCACCATCCTGTAGGGGGTCCTCAGGGAGCACATTAACAGCTATATAACTTCGCGAAGGGTGCAGTGAATTACACCCCCTGTGCAGATTTCCCCTGTGCTATTAGATTTATGTCTTCATTTCATCTGTTTCTCAGCTAGTGATGTAAAATGTGCTCTCAGAAGTACTTCAGTGCACAGTGTCCCCTTGTTTCTTTGATTTGTGTTGGAAACAAATAGGTTCTGCACTGTTGTCCACTCTCACAGGACTGTAAGTCCCAGCAGTGTCAACACCAATGTTGTCCTTGAAAAATGTGACTTTTAGTGCTTTAATTTACCGCACAGAGCAGCGCTGCCTAAAAGGAGAGCCGCGTGACCGTCTGTCTGGTCTCCATTTTGGTGCAGACTAAACCTTTTGGTTCTCAGTGGCTGCGTCTGCTGGTTTAGTGACACCAACACCACAATTCAGTACTTGTCTGTGCACAGGAGACTGCCTCATCATTCACAATGAAATGTTTGCCCTGTGAAAATAGATGTAGTATATTATTACATTTTAAGGAAATTGCTAGATATGCGTTTGTTTGCTGCGTGACTTACACAGTGTCTGCACAGGCTGTGAGGAGTCCATTAGACGAGCAGCTTAGGCCCTCCGTCTGTGCTTGCACAGGATGTATTCGGGCACCTGTAGTGCCAGTAAATACAGAGTCTCAGTAGAAGCTGCATTGATTAAAATAGAGGTTTATCAGTGCTGTCAGATGCCTCCATTTGTGCACGCTGTTAGAATATGAGAGAACATTAATATTGGGCTTATTTTTCCAAAATGTAAGTGTTTATTTCAATTACGGCGTCATTCTGTCACAGTAAAGCCGGTTTTTAAGTGACACACCCATCTCATAATAATAGCTCCTTCATATAATAAAATTATATGGGCAAAGCTCCTCTGCTAAACACTGAGTCACATCACATTATGTAATATCTCTGTCTCATTTAGCCAACTTTTCTAAGAAGAAAAAATTGCAAACCTCATATAATGGGTTACTAGAAGAGCAACTCTGATTTGCTCTTACTCAAAACTGAAATATGTGGATACGCAGTAGCATCCAGCAGTCAGATAGAGGATGTTTTAAGCAGGAAAATAACATACGACTAGCCTAATGTAAAACCTAGCTCTCCCATCTCAACTGCTCCTCAGTAGTTGCCTACTTAGGCAATGATGATGAAGGACTGCCTTTACTCATCTTTGCATCTACAGTTTCAATCAGTGACTGCCTAGCATTCAACATGATTGGTGCACAGGTATGTTATACAAGGGTACCAACACCAGCTTGTTAGCATGTTAGTCTGTGAGAACTGTAGACTCGGGTTCCTGTTCTTAGCTGACAGGAGGGGCTCCTGGTGAGGTCTTCTGCTGCTGCAACTCATCTGCTACATGTTGTGCATTCAGAGATGCTCCTCTGCATACCTTTTTGTAATGAATGGCTGTTTGACTTACAGTGCTGTTGGCTTCCTAAAAGCTCGAAGCTTTCTCTGTAACCCTGGAGATGGTTCTGTAAGAAAATCCCAGTAGACCAGCAGCTTCTGAAATACTCAGACCAGTCGGCATGTCACCAACAACCCTGCCACATTCAGAGTCTCTTCAATCACCTTCCATTCCTGTTCTGAAGCTCCATTTGAACTTCGCCTCACCCTATCTTTTAATTATTTATGTACATAGTTCATACAGTAAGTACCAATATTTAATTAAATTTGATTTTAATGTACGACTAGAAAAATGTAATAGATAAATGTTTTCTGTGTTACTATTAATACAATAACAATGAAATTAAATAATAAGAACAAAGAGGAACATTAACCATTATATTAGAAATTATAATTAAAAAATAGTGCTGTATTATATACAAAACAAAATTTTCTTTAATGAAAACAATGATTTCTAATCTTTTCTGTCAGTCTGGAGCCATTAAAAATGTTATCTTTTTGCTCCTTCTGCAGTTACTAACAGGTCTGATCCCTGAGAGACCTCCATTTAATTATCCATAAATGCTTAAAGGAAAACAAAATGACTCTTGTGGCTGAGATATGTGATACAATAACCAGCGCTCACCAGGGGTTTTATTAAAAACTCAAGCCAAACGTTTTAATGGGCAGTGGTCATAGAAGAGAAGCGTGTCCTTAAGTGTTTGTGTGTGTGTTGAGCAGAACGCTGCAAATGCAGATCGAATGCAGCCGGTGTGCAATTAAAGCAAAAGGTCCACCTGTAACCCTGTTTTATAATGCTCAGCTGCACTGATGTGTGGCCCCTGTTACTCCTAACACCCTTTCTTTATTGATTGACATGTACTTTTTTTAATGTAGTCAACATCAAGGCAGCAGGTAGTCAAAGTCATAAGTTAGATTTATGTCCGCCAGATGTGAAATGCTGTTGGAGACAGCGTGAGGTGCTCAGTAAAGAGCTGTGATGGATTAAGCCAAAGTCAAAGCAATGATGATGTGACCTTTCCACTCAGAGCTCTCACCATCGCTGCTGCAGTCTTAAAACTAATCTCGTGCATTATATTCCCAGCACTGTATGGTCATATGTACTTCATTCATATGAATGCTTCACATGTTCATCTCACCTTTTTTCTTTTAATGTAATACATTAACGGTGGAGCTGCTGACATTTTTAGCTTCATTTTGACATAATTCGTATCTTCATGTTTGCGTCCAGCATTTTTCTGTTCTTTTAATGTGGCAAACAACTAGATAAGTGGAGGGGAGTCTCTCGTGTTTGGGATCTGGGAAAGAAATAATATCATTGTTAGGGAGACTGTTGCCAAGGGTTAGTCTTGGAAAAGGGAGTGCCTGCCAATGAATATTTGGAAACAGATATTTGGCTTCCAATGTTAAATAACCATCTTACATCTCTTTGTTACAGACAGAACCGATTCTGCCTTTTATTCATTTATTGCCAAGTTTTCAGTAAGATGACATCATCTCCCATACTGTAGCTTGTTTGAACATTTTTTTTACCATTTGGTGTCTCATAATTTTACACGATAAACGGAGACTGACATGGCACCATCATGTGAGCTTCCCTACTCTGCATATCCCAAAAATATAGAGGCTCCTTCGCTGCCACAGTCAAATCTGCCAAAGCATCAGTTTATTAAGAGAAAATTTAGACATTCGGGTCTAACAGAAAGGCAAGCAGAGATGATGAACTCTCCTTCCCCCCTTTTCTTCATCCTCTGTGCACCTTATCATGCTGTTATACTGCTTATCATGTATTCTTTCATATAAGCTGACAGCCTTGTGCATCTTGTTGCAATCTATATGGACACCGTCACTTTGCTGCACTCTTTCTTGGCTGAATAATTGGAAAATATTATTACTTCTGTATCGAAATGATCATATTAAGGCACCTTTGTGGCAAATATGGAACGGATGAAGTAGTCAACACCTGGGCCACAGGAGGAATCTGTCTTATAAGGGGAGTTTGTTTAAAATGCAATTTCAGTCATCACATAAGTGTATGATGTATCAGAAATATACAAGGTGGCAGATGTCTCAACCTGTGACACATCAGTTTGCTTCCTGTTTCAGCTACAGGAGCATTACTTTCCTGAAGCCCTAAAAAAACATGATAATGAAAAATGATGGTGGTGTATTAGCAAGCTTAGTATGTTCAGTGAACCAAGTGAACCTGTTCAACTTGCCTGTTTTACTAAACCTGACGTGACGTCAGATTTTTTTTCAGACATTTGTAACATAAACTACAGATGTGTAGTTATTTATTTACGCTCTGCCTGACTCTGCTTGGAACAGCTGGTTATTGACAGGGAAGTTGCAGAGTGCCCTCTGAACATCTGCACTCATAATGTGGTTGGAGGGTGTTTTCCCCCCATCTCTTCTTTATATTTTAAATTTTCATTTATGAGCCATTATAAATGCTAATGCTAATAAATCAGCAAATAGCTAATATCATACTGTCATCAAATCAGACTGGCTCTATTTTATCAGTCAGTCACTTTGTTCCAAACTGAATAACACTATATTCTCATCCAGCATGAAGTCCAGCATGGCACCGTGATAAGATGCCACCTGTGCAACATCTCCAGCTGTAAAATCTACTCTCTACTAAATATTCCACAGTCAACTGTTAGTGGGATTATAACCAAGTGGAAGCGATTGGGAAGAACAGCAACTCAGCCATGAAGCAGTAAAGGCCACGTAAAATGGTCAGCAGATGCTGAGGTGCATAATGCACAGAGGTCACCAGCTTTCTGCAGAGTCAATCACTATGGACTTCATCTGGCCTTCAGATTAATTCAAAAACAGTGTGTCGAGAGCTTCCTGGAATGGGTTTCCATGGCCGAGCAGCTACATCCAAGCCTGACATCAGCAAACACAGTGCAATCCGTCGGCTGCAGTGGTGTAAAGCACGCTGCCACTGGACTCTGAAGAAGTGGAGACATGTTCACTGGAGTGATGAAAAACACTTCTCCATCTCTCAATTCAATGGTCAAGTCTGGGTTTTGTGGTTGCCAGGGGAATGTGTCTGACTGCATTGT
Organism: Apistogramma diplotaenia; assembly: GCA_015052665.1. Classification (NCBI taxonomy): domain Eukaryota; kingdom Metazoa; phylum Chordata; class Actinopteri; order Cichliformes; family Cichlidae; genus Apistogramma; species Apistogramma diplotaenia. Next base: position 80,115 of record VOQJ01006038.1, read on the forward strand.
GTCAAGTGTAAAGTTTGGTGGTGGGGGGGTTATGGTGTGGTGTTGTTTTTCAGGAGTGGTTCTCGGCCCCTGCCAGTGATAGGAACTGTTAATGCTTCAGCATAACAGGACATTTGGGACAATTTCATGCTCCCAACTTTGTGGGAACAGTTTGGGGACGGCCCCTTCCTGCTCCAACATGGCTGCACACCAGTGCACAAAGCAGCTCCATAAAGTTTGGTGAGTTTGGTGCGGAAGAACTTGACTGGCCTGTACAGAGTCCTGACCTCAAGCCAATAGAACTCTTTTGGGATCAATTAGAGCAGAGACTGGTACCACTTTGAGCTTGTGTAATACCTTGAATGGGCCAAAACTTCAAAAATAGTGACATTACCATAAACCTTAAGTTTACTTTTACTGTGTTGTGTTTAGCTTGAACTTGTGAAATGTACAATATGCAGCATCTGTTGGTTATTCTTTGTAAATGTCACACTTAAATGTTTCCCCTCTTCCCTGCGGAGAGCAGGCAGCGGGCATAATTAATTGCCTTATGTGGGTCATAACTAACAGGAGTCTCACAGAAGCGCTAACCTAACTGCAGACCTACGGTCCTGTTTAGCAAACAGTTAAACTCGAATCAAATATTTCGGGGTATTATTAGTAAAAATTTGTTATCTTGGCTGTTCTGCTGCCAAATAATGAATGAAGCATTTGTTATGCGCAACATTAATCCAGTAAAGCCACAGGCCTGCTTTGTTTATATAATTGAAACTATTAAATGTGACAATAAATCACTATGGAAGATAAGATTACGCGTAAATGACACACAATAACACCAGAAGCTCTGAAATCGAGCTTTGACAGCTTTCACAGATAATCTTCCTCCTCATTTATCATATTTTCAGTTCTTAAACTTCGGGAGGGGGGGGGGTAATAACAGATACTTGCTCTGTAATATATAAAATATGTTTTCACTGGAAAATAAAAAGCTGTAAAGGCACATCTGTTATCTGACTGAAGCTCGCGTCTGATTGCCTTTATTGTTCAAAGACGTGACACTGCAGACGGCTAACGGAAAGGAGGGATGGCTGTTGCTGTGGGTAGAGTATATCCCATTAGGCATAGAGGTGTTTAATTATGGGTTCTTGCAGAGTCTGGCTGTGTTTAGTGAGGCTCAACCTGTTCATCTGTTTGACAGTGAGAGAAGCCTGAGAGTGCAGAGGAATGATGAATTTGCAGGCCTCCTGCGGTTTCTTAGAATTAGTTGGAGGCTTTTTGAGGATAAAAGGTCAGGATCAACAGGTTTGTGGCTTAGTGTGGTCTACATTAATGCATTATACCTTTCTCATGGTTGCCCTGCAGTTGCCTTTTTTAGAATAGCTATGGGAATAGACCTGTGTTTGGGTTGCACGAGTGAAAACACAGGCAAACACGCACCTCAATTATTCATCCTGGAAACAAGGTTAAAAAAGATTAGGAGAGCAGCGACAGGAGCCTTGAAAAAACATCTCGAAACAGATCAGTTTCTGACAGCTTACCATAAAAAAACAGATTTAATGAGAAATGAGAGGTAGGTCTCCTCTCAAGCACCCCTGTATAAATCTCAGTGGGACAGGCCAGGGGATGGCTTCTGCATTTCACTGCTGTTTCATGAACATGTTTAATAGGGGATTTAAAAGGAGATTTTCACCCATAAATCATTCCCACGACTGTCAGAGGTCGCCGCTCGTGTAAATGGATGCTCACAGTGAGCACATTTTATCGGCTGCTTGATTAGAGCAACATTAGGAAATCAAAAGCTGCGCATATTTATCGCGCTGATTCTCGAGGTCGAGACGCTGCAATCAGAAGTTTAATGTTTAAGCTCCGGTGGTTTATAATGTAGACTGATTAATTTTGAATAGGTCTTGCCCTTCATACGGTGCACAGCTTAATGCCCTCGCTAGCCAATTGGATGCGTAAGAGGAGGCACGTTCCAACGCAGGCTCGCCACTTTACAACGCTCTCAGTAGCTGGATGCTCAGCAATGGCATTTGCTTTGTCATTGATGAATCATGCATTAGGTGTAAACAGCATTGTTTAATGAAACATTGTTGTACGGGAACACAGCCGTTGTGGTCAATCACTGCCTTCTGCGAGCAATTTAACATGTGATTTATTGCCATGAATTTCTAGTTACGTGCCGTGCCTAAAGGTTGTCAGCTGTGTGACGGGAAAGCAGCTCCACTGACATCGTGCCCCACAGGGATCCTATAATCTCAGCTTTTCACTCACTCAGTCACACTCTTCCGCGTGTTGGTACAGACACGAGGGGGAACGAGCTAGAAGTGGTGCTTCTTGGCACCCCACCAGGACAGGATGTGGAACAGAAGCTGTATCAGATAATACCTCCTGCTGAGAGTGCAGCAAGCCATTGGTCCATCTGTTCTCCCCTCTGAATCACTGTTCCCCAAATAGAAAGCTGCTGTCTCGCCACTTTATATATCTCAATTCTCCTCCTTACTCCCCGGTAGAGGTGTTAAGTTTCATG
>VOQJ01006045.1:17468-28051 GCA_015052665.1 Apistogramma diplotaenia
TGCTCCAGAATTCATTTTCTGAGAGAAGTTTTCTGACCAACTGAATTGTCAAACTTTTGGAAAACAACAGTCACTTCATTTCCGAGCTATAAATATTGATTCGTATCAATATTTATGTTGCAAATGAAAAAAATATTAAAACTGAAATAAAGTTACAAATGGATCACCACACAATGTGAAACGTTGTACACGCAGGGCAGCGTACTGCACGAGCTTAAATTGCATTCCATAAGGGACGGGATTGTAAATACTGGAATTGGTTGCAAGACAGGAAACTGCTTGACTATGTTCGAACCACTAACACCTCTAAAAACTTGATGATCTTGTTCTGTGTTATGGTCGTGTTGGCATCAAATTACATTTTCTGACAGATACTTTTCGTTGAGAATTTTATTTTATTTTTTAAGGTGTCAACTGTCATGAAATTTACAAGTTATTTTTATTACTGTATAGTTGAAGCTAGGAAAATGGGAAATAGGTACTGCAATTTATTGAGACATTTACAGACATACATGGAAACATAGTCAAATACAATGATAACAAGCGTGAAAGTCAGTATTTGGTGTCATCACCTTTATTCTTCATCACAGCCTGAACTTTCTTAGGTAAGCTTTCATGTAATTTCTTGAAGTAGTCTCCAGGAATGCTGGAGTGCCTCTCAAATGACTGAACTCCTCACCCTGTCTCTAAGGGAGAGGCCAGCCGCCCTTCAGAGAAAGCTTTCCACCACTTGTTTCCACTGTCTCGTTCTTTCGGTCGTGACCACAAGTAAGCAGAGGGGATGTAGATCGACCAGTAAACTGACATCTTTGCTTTTATGCTCAGGTCTCTCTTTATCACAATCTGCACATCACTGCAGATGAGGCCTCAGTCTGTCTGTCAGTCTCCCTCTTCCCTCTCCTCTCACTCATGAGCAAGACCCCGAGATACTTAAACTCCTCCATTTGGGGCAGCAACTCATTCCTGAGTGGGCACCCCAGCCTTTACTGGCCATAGGCTCAGACTTAGAGGTGCTAATTCTCCTCCTAGCGGTTTACACTCAGATGTGAACTGCTCCAGTACAAGCAGAGGCCACCAACTGATGAAGCCAACAGGACCACATCATCTGCAAACAGTAGAGCTGATTTTCTGAGGCCACCAAAGTGGACGCCTTGTGCCACTTGGCTTCACTTAGAAATTCTGTTCATAAAATTTTTGAACAAAATTGGTGACGAGGGGCAGTCCTGCACCCACTGGGAACAAGTCAGCTTTTTGCTGACAATGCAGGCCAAGCTCTCGCTGTGGTACAAGGACTAAATGGCTCTTAACAAGGGGCCAGACTCCCCCTATTCCCAAAGGACTCCACTATATACCCTGAGGGACACAGACAAATAGTAGCCAACCTGGATAACCAGGAATTTGGCCGCCAGGGCCTCCACCCTTGACAACTGCCGACACACATTGCACGTGACTTCTTGCGGGTGGTGGGCCTACAGGATGGTGGGCCCACATCTCTTCTTTGGGCTGCCCCAGCCATCAGACACTCTCCCTCAACCTCACTCCCCACGCCTGGCTCAAGGGTGGGGCCCTGGTAACCCGGTCCATACCTAGGATCAAAGGCAAAAAAAAAGGTCAGGCACAAACACCGAACTGAAAATGAGTTCAAAAATGAAATGAAATACCTTCAGAAAAGCTAGAGAACAGTCGCTCAAAATGACAAATTTGGGTTAAAAATATATTAAAATACCAATGTAAAATAAAATTGGGGGTGGGGGGGGGAGTGAAGACTCATGCAAATTAAGTTCGAGTTGAAATGCACTCTCTCAACAGCTTGATTAAAAAAAACACTAAGAACATTTTTACTGAAACATCCTGGAGGTTAGTTAAGATATTTTTCATATATTTTTTATTAGTGTTGTAAAAATTGTGTTTTTTGTTTGTTTTTTGTCTCGCCTCCTTTTTGTTTGATACTTAAGCCGCAATGTTTATTACGTGTCCACTCCGACAAGAGCCACTACAAGCACAATGATGGCAGTGTGCCAGATGCGCAACCAGGCAAGAAAGCAAGCAGGTGAAGTCCAGTGGAATAAATGAGCTGGCAAATAGGGGATGAATCGCTAATGGAGCTTTATAAGATGGTGTTGTACAAATCAGTTTAATGAGATGGACAAACATAACAAATGTTAAATATTATAGTAGTGAGCAAAACAACGTTATGTGGAACAGACCTGCGGTGCATTCAAAGTACATTCACAGCAGTGACAAATTAACCACTTTTACAACTTGTTTTTCATACAGTATGTCTTTATATGATCTTCATCAGTAGCTGTCTTATTTTTTTTCCATTTCAATTACTAATACAGTTTTACATGACAGTAAATAGCATATAGTCCAAATTAAAAAAGAAATGCTTTCAAGTATGTGACATGAAGCGATTTTCCTTAACAAAAATATAATGTTTGCAATCATCTCAAATGACAGATTTAACCAAAAAGCACACAAGCCAGCCTCCTCACACTGAGGAGTAATGCAGGCTGGAACAGCGCAGACAGGCAGGACTAGTTTAAACATCTGCTGACACCTGTTTCACCAGTGTACTTGAACCTCTTTCAAGACTACTGACATACTGTAGAAATTTATGGACATAATTGAAGCTGCATAGACTCATTTAAACCTTTTTGCTCTTGTGATTAAAGCAGTGCCGAGTGCACAGTGAAAGTGATGCTTTCTTCTCACAGAAGACATTTAGATTTAGTTTGTCATTCAACTGTATCCTGTGATATTGTTGTAATACGTTTAGAGATGTATGAAGGAAATAAATGAGGGGAACTGAGGAGTATATACGTTTGTTAAGGGGTGACATGAAGAGTGATAGAAAGGTAACCTACACGCATGAGGGCGGGAACTAGAGTGACAGGAGACAGGTGTAAGCTTTAAAATGAAACAGGAAAAACAAAAACACACATTAAAGTGGTCGCTCAGATTCATAAAGTGACCCACAAGAGCATTTATAACCTCAGTGTTGAAGACCACTGCAAATGATGTCAGTATTAATATAGAATACCAGTCAAGAGTGTGTCCAGACTTTTGACTGTGTTGCATTTTAAGACAACTGAAGAACTCTACTAAATACGCTATCTGACAACAAGATTTATTAAACACTGAAAATCAGCATCCTCGGCATAAAATAGTGCATTTGCGTTTTTTATTTCTTTTTTTCAAATTAAGAGCCCATCTGAAGTGGTATTGACTTCAATAACGTGATGTGCTACGGAATGAAGGGGCCATAAATTATTTCTTAAAAGCATTAAACCTCCGTCATAGAGCGAATACGATTTTCACATCCAGCTTTAAAATCAAAGATGGGCAAACGGGTCGGTAACACTTTTCATGTGCGACCGTCTCTTCATTCTGCTTCTGAATACGTGGCTTTAATTCATTGCACAAATCGATGTTGGATAACATGATTTATTTTTGATCTCATTCACACCTGAGACTAGAAAGGCTTCAGCTCCTGCTCTTTTTCAGTCACTTGACTGTGATTAAAATAAATCCAATTTCTAGTTTTAGGATCTCCATCGGGCATGTTAAATAACTGAAAATCAGAGTTCCCATCACTGGCATTCATGTGAGTCGCGTGTAATACACAGATGACATGTTCATTCTCATAACACACAGTAGACACTAAAATCACATTTACTCTTCTACCTTGTCGATGTTCTCCTGCTTCATCTTGGCTTTGACACTCTGTCAGTTCCCTGGTGGCAGCCACAGATCCGCCGGCCCCTGCTGATTTCCCCTGGTGTTTGAAGAAAGAAATAGGAGCTCGCTGTACACAACAGCACACTGCCCCACAAGCCTACGTGATCAAATCAATCCACAACATGCGTATCTGGTTTCACTTTCTCTTTTTTTTGCTGTCAACTGCTGCTTCTTTTTATGTATGAATAGCTAATCTTTTACCTCAAAGCCGCCCTGTAGCTTCTTTTTTTTTGTGGACTGGGCAAATCATTATTCAGTAACTAGATAGAAATGCATTACACACTGTTTACACTCACTCTGCAATCTCCATATTAATTATGTGACTTTTTTTCTTGGTGCAGTCTGAGCTGGCGTCATCCAGCAGGACAGCAGATGGGTGCAAGTGATAGCAGTAATGGCAGTCCTGTGCATTCACAGCCGTATAGCTATCCAATACAGTTAGGAGTGATTGAGCTCGGCTCCTGCTGGAGGATAAAGCTGATAAGAGAGGCCAATGACTTTTCACAGACACTACCCACATGGTATCATTGCATGATTTAACACAACAGACATCAGCGTTGGAGGTATACCTGCTACAACTGTCCTATTACAGGGTGCTAGATGTTTATCACCGGCTGATTGATGCGGATGGCTGTGCTGCATCCCGGACTGAATGAGTGCCGGTTACATGACGCTCATTTGTGAGAGGAATTACGGTATCTGATGAAGCCCGTAATTATTGAGAAGGTCAGCTTGCCTCTGACGTCGACATGGAATATGACTGCGTTGCATTCAGGAGAGCTTCGTTTTCCAGCAGAACGAGAACTTAAGTCTCTGAGATTTAGTTTAGTCGTTGTTTGTGACGCTCTGATTTGCTGCCGGTTGGTGTGGCTGTGAGCAAAACCTGTGCGCGCACATGTTTGTGCTGATGCGTGTTTGTGTGCGCGCTCGTATGAAGTGAAACAGAGCACAGGTAATGAAGGAGATGGGACGGTGTAATTATACTGCAGAGGAGGGATTACCTGTTTACTTAACCATTAACAGGTTCACCTTGAAGTGCAAATGCCAGAAGGATAAAATCCACACCTCTTTGCCCTTCATTACCTTCAACTGGACTAAAGACATTTGCTACTAAGCCACTATTACTTAGTGTAGACTTTGCATATTTTCCATTAGCTCTTTTGTGTCTTATTTGAGTAGTTTGGCTAATGCACTGTGGCAAAGTACTGTCGGGTATTAAGGAGAAGCATGAAACGAGATCGATGCTTATGAGCCATGCAACGCAATGCTGTTATTTAGTACTTATGGGAATGTTTTATTAAATATGTGGGTCAAATAAGAATCAGGAGGGATTTATTGCCAAGAAACGCATAAAACTGTAGTGAATATCAGAAATGAAAGGCACCTGCTTCATGCATTTTTCTTTTATTTTACCTGTTGTCATTTTGTTAAAAAAAAAAAAAGACACCAGAACCATAATCACATCATCCTCCAGATTGATTAATTGAGTCAATTAAGAATTATAGCATAATATTGCTACAAATGACAGTTCATCATTTAAATACATTCTTTCAAATACAAAAAAACATGATCCATCATGCGGCCTCATCTTAATGCACTTTTAGAAAGTGTTGAATATTTTTAAAAAAAGAAAAGAAACAAAAAGGAGGTATTGAGTTGGTGATATTTTCACCCGACGTCTCTGACTGCATGCCAATGAGAACAACAACATAGAGTATTGGATTGATATGGAGTTAATAGGCACTTCTGCCCACACTGGAGAAATGGAAAACACCATTCAGAGACATTCCTTGCATGCTTTATATTTGATTGGGTTTGTGTGTACGTGTGCATGCACGGATACGTAAGTCTGTGCACTTGATTGTGTACACTTGTGGATGTGTGGATTGAGTGCGTGTCCCCTTGAATTGGTGCGAGTGTATCTCATCACTGAAAGGAGACAGAGATTGAGGGCTAAGGGCGTGTCAAGGATTGCCTCCTATTTTAGCTCAGCTGTGGAGGGCAGGATTTCCATTTTTCTTCCCATTACCAAATAAAGTACACCCCGCTGTTACAGCTGACACGAGGAAGAAAACACATTAATAGCGAAGGCTAACTTTTTAAGCAGCTGTCACGGCAGGTGGGGCTTAAAATGTTGCTTTTCGAGGATTCGCTTCCTTGATTTTTAGCATTTTAGGACTCATAACAGTACAAAGTTCATATTGAATTCAACTGATAAGAGATATATCTTAGCTAATCTTGTGTTAATTGTAGAATGCGCAGGTTTTAGAGGTTTTCGGCATAATTTAGTTACATTTAGTTACATATTACAACAGTATCACAGAATACTGTTGTGGTGCTGGGTTTTATATTTAAAGTTTTGCTTATTTGTGTATTTTCTGTTACATTCTAAGTTCGTTAGTATTTTCAGATCCAGTTACTTTTTATTTTAGTTTGTCATTTCCCTCCGTTTTTCCCCTCCATGCTTTCATCTTTTCCCCATTTCATTTTACTTTTGTTTCGCTGTTTAGTTACTTCCTGTTTTAACTTTGCTAGTTACTTGTCTTCTGTGACTTGTATTCAGTTTTAATTCCTCCCATGTGATTACGTTGATTGTGTGCACCTGTGTCTTATTTCCTCCCACCTGTGTCCCCGTTAGCCCTCAAGGTGTGCGTATGTAGTGTCACGGCATCTGTTAGCCTTCCCTCTGAGCTCTTCTGGTGGACTTTGAATTGTAGGCTTTTGGCAGCCAAAATAAGGGCTTGGTTTATGTAGCCTGCCTCCACATGTCTTGTTTTTGTTAATGCAGTGAAAAATATGCTCACTGATGACTCAAATCAATTTTTTTGGTTGTTTTGTTATTCCTAGTCACTAAAAAGCAAATTTTACTGCCTTTTATTTTTTTATCTGTTGAAGTATTTCACTTATGGCATTAACATTATGCTGCCTTTCTCACAACAGTCTATATGAGAGACGTATCTGAGCGCTGACTCAACCTCGCTCTTTGTTGTCTCCTGCAGGAACCACAGTGATGACAATGACAGCATTTGACGCGGACGACCCCAACACAGATAACGCCGTGCTGCGCTACAACATCGTCAGACAATCTCCAGACAAACCTTCACCGAACATGTTCTACATTGACGCAGAAAGAGGAGACATTGTCACAGTCATATCTCCCACTGTGCTCGACAGGGAGGTGGGTTCACTTGGCAGATCCATTTCTGTGTTTGTGGTGTAGCCCTCTGCATTTGAGCGCCGATCCTTTCCCAAGTGGGGGAAAAAAGCTGTGTGTGTTGTTGCTGGTCAGAATGTTGTCACAAGATTTACACTTGTCACAGGAATTTCTGAAATGAAGCGTTCTGCATTCGTTCTTCCACCAACATGTCACTAGTGCTGCCAGCGAGGAGGCTCGAGAACCTGTGCGGCGTCAGTGTCTGTGCTCGTGTCTGTCATGTAAGCTCACTCAGATGTCTGTGTGGCACTTCTGTGTGAGGGAGCACCGGCGCGTTCCAGCCAGCGGGCGCAGTAGCCAGATGAGCGTCTTTCCATTTCCCCGTAAAACCAGAGCGAGACAACGGGATGATTGCTTTTCCAGCAGGGTGACGAATGCCAGAACATTGATTGGGTTCGCTGGTGGAAGAGGAATATTAGCTGTTGTCAGACACTTAGTGAATAGTTTAATTGAGGTGATACACACTCATCCGCCAACTCTGGTGGTGTCCAACATGCTGAAAGCTAAAAACCTCCCATCCGGAACTGCTGGAACCATGGCGACTAACTGCCCTGATGAGCCAATCCGTGAGCTACAGTAAACTGTTTAATAGAGGCCTAATTGATTAAAAGTAGGATGAAATGAGATGTAATCGATGCACGTGCGCTGTTGGCTGCTTTTGTGAGGTGAATGAGAAATTATTCAAGAAGGCTAGTGGTTTTTTTCCCCCTCTGTAATAGGAGGATGAAAGTGAGACTTGGGAAGCATATCATTTCCAGGATATTTCAAAACATAATGCTCCAGTAGAGTGTAAAAAAAACCCAGTAACAATAACAGTACTCCTCCAGTGTCTGCAGCCAAGATTTATTATACCACTAACAGTATAATATTCAAAAATGCAGCTGAATGCTTCTGAAGAAGGCACATCGCCAGAAGTTTCCACCTTTTCTCCTCCTTTCATTTCATTTCCCGCAAGTTGTAAACTCCTGAAATTATTATCACATTCTTTAAAATAACCGAGCAAACTTCCTTTTCTCTGCATGTAAAGTGAAGTTAAAGTTAATTGAAGATGAGATGAATTATTTCAGCTCCACGTTTAACATCGTTGTTGGTTCTGAAGTTGTCCAGACGCGTCATTTTATTAACTTATTTATTTTTCATTTTTATTTTTTATTTTTCTTTTTATTGGAACGTTTCTGGAGGGAGGCTGTAATGCACTCATATGCTTATGTCAAATCTGTGAGGAATTTTGATTTCTGTTGAACCCATTGGAGTCATTTTTACGTTTGGTGAGTCAGAACAGTCAGAAGTCATGGGAAAGACGCACAGCATTCAAGTGTTTTGACATTTTAAGCAGTGAGTCAGTTTTATGTATGCGTGAAGGAATGTCGCAGTCCTCGAAATCGTCTCACTTTTAAACGAGTTCAAAGAAAAAGAAGTGGAATGAGCTTATTACTGTAATGAAACAGCTATGACTATTGCATATTAACACAAAAAGCCTGAAGCAACATGCATGATTGTCTTCGTGTTGTATCTAACTCCTCATCTACACATTGCAATAATTTACAGGTATGCTGGGTTTTTTCATGAGGTTTGTCATCTAGCTCGACATCTACTGTAGGTGCAGCGCAAAACCTCTGTCGATGAAAATAAATAAAAAAATAGTGCAGGCAGAAAGAGGGCAGATGGAAGGGCAGGAAGGATCACCTCAAAGCTGTCCTCATCGAGGTTTGAAGAGATTTACATGCAGCCACTTTAGCACGTTGTCATAAATACGACTCCAGTGCGACACTGTTCGCCTCCATCTGCCTTCCATCTGCCAGTGTGGTTTTTAAACACAGTATGTTCTTTGCATGTCTGCAGTATTTTCTTCTGCAACAAAGACTAAATGGCAAGACGAGGAGGAAACGAGGGGCTGCGAGGAAGAAAAAGTTGCCCCCGTTGTTCTTCAAATTCCTCAAACACAATTCAGGTGGCGCTGTAAGTGTATTTGGATAGACACCTCACCTGCCCCGGGGAAGCAGAAAGCAATCCGGAGAAAATTGGAAAATCAATTTTGTCACATTGAAATCAGTTTGATTTTCCCTCTAGTGCTTTCTCTGAGGCGTAAAATCCTGTCTTGATATGCACATTTATTCCAGCACTCTCTGTTTTTCTCCTCACTTTATTGTAGACATGTCTCCCCTCGCTGTCTAATATTATTCTGACACGCGAGGTTGTTGGATCAATGGCAGGCTGTAATTTCGGACGACTGGTAATGCTGCAGGGACGGGGCCATTTTCATAAGTTAGAAAAGATCAAGGAGTGTTTGTGTCTTTCGCCGGATTTGCATGGAAATCGCCCGTTAATGAGTCTGCAGTGCAAAAATGTCTGTTTTAACCTGCCGCCTTAAAACGCTACATTTCTACCCGTGAGGTAAAGCCACGTCGAGTGCGGCTACCATATGCAAGCACCATTCACATGGGACACGCACTGGAATTTTCATTTATTTATCTTTTTATCTGCACGCGTCTCGGTGGATATTAATCGATGCAGGATGTAAAAACTGATATTAATAAGCATGTCCCGCCTGCCTCTGTCATGAAGGCTGTGTGTGAGATGTTAGATTGCCGAGAGTTGATTGTTGATATGTTTTCTTCCTTTGTGTGATTAAACATGAGTGTCCATGAGTGTTTGTCAGTAAGAATATCTCGGATATGCTTAAATTAATATATTATCTGTTCAGAGAAAACAAAACACCTTGTGAGATAGTGGAGCTTCATGCTGAGCACATCTTCCTGCTGATGCTTCATCCCGCACAAAAAAAATAATCTCACTATCTCATTTATCAGTCGAACCTTAGTTTCATCAGTCAGCTGTGCTTTCATGCACCACCTCCCATTGTCACAGCCGTGCTGCAGCACATCGTTTTTAAAGGCTCGCGCACTGAAAGGGCAGAAATGTGAATCAGAAGAGAAGAGAAGGAACCCACAAAGGTGGAGGACGGCAGGTGGGGGGGCCGGTGAAATTTCCCTTTGTCTTCAAAGTCACACGGCCTCTTTGAATTTTAATTAGGTGCTTCGTTTTGATTCCGTTTTGCTGTAAATTACTGTATATACAGTCTGAGCTGCTGACCAGGGAGACTGTATTAGAACTATAATTCACATCACATACATTATATTTTTTAAGAACTGAAAAGAAACGCTGATATTCAAAATAAAATGCTACTGGACAGAGCTTTTCATATGGAGAAAGTTTGTGTGATGTGTGATGTTGACTAAGTCGGGCTAATCATGGTTGGTGTTGGTTAAAATTGGGGGACGGATGATCACTGACTGATGCATTTCTGCTACAGTCTTATTTATACTGCGTCACAATGAATAGCATTTGAACAGTGCTTACACAATCTTAAAGGTGTTCTAGGTAAACCTCATTGCACACACTGGGAGGAGACACTCAGAGGCAATGCAGTGAATCAGAAAAATGAGGTTTCCTATGTTTAAGGCTTGAACTTGTAGCAGGATATGTTTGTTACAGGACAGTTATAGAATGATCGCACAGACATGCACGATTATGCACACATCTGCCTGTGTCACACACACACACACACACACACACACACACACACACACACACACACACACACACACACACCAGTCATGCTAATCTT
>VOQJ01006045.1:29003-41141 GCA_015052665.1 Apistogramma diplotaenia
TTGGCAGGTTCCACTTTAAGGGAAAACTGCATTCATTTTCTCCATTGTCACTGCTGTGATCCCCTGCACTCCCCACACCTCAGTGCCCCCCCTCCCCCCCCCACTACGCTGTCATGTTCATCACATTGTTTTCTTGGTTATTTTCATTTTGTGTTATTTTCTCTCTGTCTCCCCACCTTACTGTCTATCTTCTTTTCTTTTTTCCCTTCCCCATCAGACTTGCCTCCCCTTCTCTGTCAACACTTCACTGTGGACATCCAATTACTCGCAGGTCATAGCATAGTGATTCCATTCAGAGCAGCACCATTCAGCGCAGGCCTCAAACAGCCATTCAAATTACATCCTTGGCCGCCTTCAGAGTTGCCTCTCTGCAAAATGTTGTTTTCAAACATTTCTGGGGCCACCACCTAATCTGATCCCCCAAACATAATTGAATGTCAGTCGTCACATAAAGATGCTTTCCTCTCTTCAATTAGCATCTCGTTTCCTCGTGTCACAGTAACGAGACGAAGCAGACAGAGAAATATTTACTCCTCCCAGGTAGAGGCCGGAGAGAGTTATTATATTATGTCATTTATATGCAAATAATACAGCACGGGGAACACATTGATAAGATTTCATTACAGCAGATTTGATGTACACTTCAGTTTATAAACTCCCTTTCATTCTCCTATTATCATCTGGAGATTGGAAAGGTGTGAGTAGATGAGCTGCACAGGCAGAGATGCAGGACAGTATGGACTGGAGTATAGGTTCTCAGAGCGGATGAGAGGTGGAGAGGGCATGGAAACGCAAGCTCTCCATCATCGTGAAGAGGTTAGACCCTTTTCACGACGTAGCCGAGAAGGAAGACACGTGCTCGTGAAGTTCTGGCTCAGTATCTGCTAAGAGATGCAACTTAATGGAGAAATAAGAATGGGGGGAAGCTAATGTGAGTGGCAGAATGGAGAACAAATTTAGAAGCAGCATAGTGAATTTATTCATAGCAGCAGCAATGAATACAAGGCACTTTGTATTCTCTTCTTACTGAAATGTTTTCCGAGGCTGTCTGTAGCCACAAGCTTTCAGAGTTTTGTGCAAGTGATTTAGAGGTACAGGAGTGTTTATCTGAGAAAACGGGCCTGAGAATAAAGAACTGAATGAACTTCAGCCACTTTGGACTACAGGTAACGTAAAATATATTCATAGGTCTTTGCATTTCCCCGTTAAATCCCTGTTGCACGCTTTCTGAAGCAAATTTCAGTTTGAACTTAAACAGCTTCGAGGCTTCTGAGATGCGTGGGAGGTAGCTTTTAACTCACTAAATTGATAGTTTTGTTCATGACTAATATACTGATCTTTTGAGACTGATTTGTGCTCCTAATCTAATGAAGCTGAAGCAGCTCTGTGTTTGGCTGCGTTAATGTGTCTGTACGCGAGCATCGCTGACCTTCAGCATCTGAAATGAATTCAGATCAGGACTGCATTAAGAGCTGGGACAACCTGGAAGACGGTACGCAATAGATTTCTTACTGTATGTGCTGTTTGTTCCCAGTGTGTGTTTTAGCATCACACGTGTGAGTTTTACACCCTTAAGATGAGCACAGAGACGCCTTCATTCTTTAACCGACGAATGAGAAAACAAGCGTAGCTTTTTTATTTATACAGCACCAAATCACGACAATTAGTCGCCTCAAAGCGCTTTTTATTGTAAGGTAAAGACCCTACAATAATTACAGAGTAAACCCAACAATCAAAACGACCCCCTTTGAGCAAGCACTTGGCGACAGTGGAAAGGAAAAACTCCCTTTTAACAGGAAGAAACCTCCAGCAGAAGCAGGCTCAGGGAGGGGCAGAGGAGAGAAATTCAGGAGAAAAGACGTGCTCTTCAAGGTAAAGGTCCAACATTCAATGAAACAGCAATTAGCAAAAGAGATTTGGGGTGGGAGGGGGAGCTTAGGTTAATGTCTAGCATACTCTTTCATGACACATGGATGGAGTGCGATAATTTTGCTTTCCTAACGTCAGTTTTCTTTTTCCTCTGAGCTAACGTAAAGGGTATTTTGGATTTTACATTCATTTATATTAGATTAAGTCACATTATGACGAGTGTGTTGGACTTTGCTGTATCGGGCTCATTATAACCACGTCCCCAGCTCTTATGTTTATGTGCTGCATGTATTTATGCATTCGTAGATTTACTCACCCATTTCACCTATTTTTATTATAATACATACATGTTTTCCTTCTATATTTTATTCCCTATATTTTTGTCTAAATAGCTTAAAGTCTTGTGACGCTACAAGAAGTCCAAACCAATTACAGCCACATAAACGACGGCTTTAACAGAGAACAGAAGTCCAGAAAACGTCGTGAAACACACGAGCACGTTACCGAGAGATCCCATAATAAAGAATGTTACTGCATGTCTCCGATGGCCAGTAGCCAGAGTTCTGGCAGCTGTAATCAATACAATGTAGTTGGTGTGAACCCAACCACCTCACTCTCTCTTGTTCTTCCCTGAAATGAACAAGGTGAACACCATTCACAGGCATTGATGAAATACAGCACCCTTACTTTCCGACTTCATCTCAGTCCCCTCCCCTCCTCGGCCTCCTCCTCCTCCTCCTGCCTTCTCCCACTCCTCTATCACGCCTCTGTCCAGTTGCATTAGTGAGGAAATGAGATTCCCCCTAATTAATTAGATCTCTGAGTGCTAAAGATGAAGATTACACCCCAATGAAGGTTAGAGGTGTCAATCACAGTTTTTTTTTTCTTTTTTCTCAAGATAAATTGAGCCCCCTGGGCATTGCGGGTAAAAATGCGTGTTGTTAATCTTTATTTTTTCCCTCTTGCTTTAATTGAGTCTTACAGACAGTACTCAATGAAAGTCTGGGACCAGAACAACAAGTTAGAGAATAATATTCCCCCCCAGTGAGCAGAGTAGAGACGCACATTTTGAACAGATGAGACAGAGAAAATGAAAATAAGAAGAATGAAGGTGAAAAATTGGATCATTAAGATACTGTGAGGGCGGAACAATGGAGACTAATAAGACAGGACAAAGAGAGAAAGAAGTGGGAGACGATCCAAAAATATTCCATATTAAAGTAATCTTTATACATGCAGTGAGACATATCCATCAAGAATTTTCTCACCATTATGAGAATTACTTTATAAAACAAATACATTCATAAAGGGTTTTTCTTCTTTTACTGTTTCTGAAATAAAGGTCATCTGGATAATATCACTAAATATTAGCGGTTTCACCAATTTTTGTTCTGGAACTGGCGTTTCCATTGTTGGGTTCTCTCATCAGTGAATGCTGTGACAGCATAGGCATCCACTCTGTCTGTGGCTTGCAGGAGAGCAGTGGTGTACTGCTGCATACATTCAGTAATCTGCTTGCCATCCCAGAGTGCTGTAATAACTCTTCAAATATCCATAATTTATGCTCAATGAGTCACGGTGGTAGAGACACTGCAGCAACACAATCTGTTCGTATTCTGAAATGTTTGAAGATGGTAGATGTCTGCTGAAGAATCCACAGAAAGAGTGAAACGATCATCATAACGGGGCCATCTAATGGCACCCGGTGGGACACCTAATTTTGAAAATAACAGTATATGAAATGTATCGCACAGCGTCTTCTTTGACTCTTGCGGGACTTTTTTCTTGACTTTTTCTTGAGAGTTTGCAATCTTGTAGTTTCTATAGTGTTGCTTCTAAAAGGTTGGGTAATAAGGAATAAATAATGCTACTGAAAAGCCTTATCATGGTAAAAAAAAAAAGTAGGTGTAAAAAGTTGAGTGTGTCTATGATAACAAAATATATCTATTTGGCACCACGAACTCAGTGTCACGACTGCTACTTTGTGAGATTTAAAAATGCATCATTTCCATTAAACAAACAAAGCTGAAGTGGCAGTAGGTGCTAAATATTAGCAGGGCACAAATGTTGGCTCATTCAAATTACTATGCGCACGGGGGGGGGGGTGTGAAAAAAACCACAAGACCTTTTTAAAATTCAAAAGTAATCTATGAGCGTGCAGCGGATTCTGACTTTTCCTGTGTCCTAAGGAGGGACTGAAAGGGCAGCAGAGAAAAGGAAGTAGGAAAGGACAGTGGGGTGAGCCTGAATGGGTAGATGAAGGAGAATGACAAGAAGAGTGAGGCGTGCAGGTGAAAGGCTGAATAATTAGGACGGGACGACTGCTTGCTGCTTGGAGGAAAATGTCTATGCTAAGTGGAAGTGAGGACTTCAGTAATGTCAGAGAGGTCCCGGTGACGCTACACTGTCATTATGCTTAGAGAGGGCATCAGCACTCTTACCTCCCTCTTGATGGCTCTTTCTCTGCCTTCTGCCTTTCTCTTTTTGTCTGTGCTCTGTGTCATTTCAGCCATCGGCTGCCTGCCCTCACTGCTTCTCTTTCACCCCTTATTTTTTTTTCCCATCCTCATTGACCTCAGGATAAAGAGTATTTGTCAACAGCTCTTACTCTTCATTGAACCTCCACCTTACAATAGCACTTCAGGCTCAAATTAATTTCACCCTGTCTCCATGAGACGGCACATTGATTGGAAAAGTTTGTTGTTGTGTCCTGAGTACTTTTGTTATTGTCCCTTTTCCCATGCTAGTTTCTCTCGCTGATGAAAGTTAGCTTAGTTCACTGCCTTTAAAACAGAAACAATACAATTCAAACAGCCATAGTGTTATAATCAGTGAAGATCAGTGTGTAGATGGAGATTTCTGCTGCTGTTCTACAGCATGGATTTGTGTGGGACTGTAAAAGAGAAAATAAGCAGCGGAAGTTGTCATTAACACAAATTGTGCTGAGGTCATACGGTAACTCCCCTTGCGGAGCGCAGCAGTGGGATTCTGTAAATGGTCTAATTTTGTTAAGCCCAGAATCTACTGATTCTCAAACAAGGGGTTTAACTTCTGCCTCGCCATTTTCCAGTTAATCTAGTTTAATCTATTTGTAGCCAGTGTGAATCAGAGCTGAACCGAATGGATACAGAGTAGCATCTTTCTAGCTTTCTCACATGCTCTCTCGCTCTGTCTGAAATAAATTAAACAAAAATTAATCAAATGAAATTTTCTTTGATGTTCACAAAGATGTTTCCAATTTTTCCAATAAAATCATGTACCCGTTACTCACTTCAAGGCAGTCTCCTTGTGCAGCCACGAACTGCTCCCAGTGCTCCTGCTATGTTTCCATGTCAAACTCACGCAGTTAGCAACGATCAAATGATGTCACACTGACCCGAGAATCCTCAGTGGGCATCAATGTGTTGTCTGTGACCCAACAGCGGTCTTGGGAGGGGCCTGCTGTCTCCAGATCCAAAGATGAGGTGAGGAATGTAAAAGTGAAACATGTACATCAGACTGTCGCATGTTGTTTTTGTTTGTTTTTTTTGTCAGGTGGTGGGGGTGCAGTCACTTTTCAAAGAGTGCTGGGAGGGGCACTACTGTACCTTGAAGTAGACAAAAGCCAAATCGAGCAGAAGTTTCTGCCTTTTCTAGTAACTCTGAACTATTCAGTTGTGCTTTGCTAACCAGAAACCGACTTCCTGCTCAAAACTAATTTTGCATTGACTGAGAGAGTAGTAAATAGAAATGTCTTCTATAAATCTATCTAGCATCAAACAGGGATATTTTTCTAAACAATGGACTGTTCCTTGTTGACTTCCAAAGGCTTTGCTTGTGTACCGTGCTGCAGTACTGCATGGTTTAAACCATTCCCATTTTATTTTGCTATGTTCCAGTGAGTTTAGTATGAACTGCTTTCACCTCGGACTCAGAAGACATTCTGAATGCTGTGAATATAATGGCGTATTTTTAAAGGGCAAGTGAGACCAGAAGCACAGAGAGAAAGACCTCCAGGTCTCTCTGAGAGCCGGAGATACAGTATCCCATAGCTCGGCAAGCGTGTGGTGTCACACAGCAGCCACACTTTGACGCAGTCACCACAGAAATTATCATTGTTTGTTCAGTGAAACGGAGTACAAAAAGTTTGCATAGATACCGTGGCCTACTGTAGCTGTCAGGCAGCTGGTCTGGGTTCAGTCAGTGACCTGTATAGACTAGTGTGCACCTGATAAGTCCTGTGGCCTCTGGGCCATAAAGATAAGCAGTGGCATGTCAGAAAAATAAGAATGCAAGTCACTCACAAACTATTTACAAATTCATGGTCAGCCTAAGCACAGGCACACCTACACACTGGCCTTTATGAATGCATCTCCTCACAATTTTGTTGAAATCTGATCACCTGCGTTATCAGCAAGAGGAAATAGAGCAGCAATTCAGTATATGAATCCTATCTATACTACAGTCTGGTCAATAGTTTTGTCAAATCAATTAGTTATAATCAGTCTTAACAAGCAATGAGGAACACATTCAGAGCCGCTCACAAACACCGACGCATGAGTGAGGATCTCTGCCGAAGTGCCGACTCCGCTGTCTTTCTCCTCAGTCCCACGCTGTCCCAGCACCAGCTCAATGTTATGTTGATGTGTGGGTTTTGTACAGTAGCCCCTCCTGTGATGACAAAGTTGAAACCATCAGGTTAAAAACAACTGGGTGGGCCGAGGGTCTTCAGCTATAAATGGGAGGTTTCCCTGTGTTTCATGTTGCACTTCTACCACCGACCCATTGATCTCCTGAGGGACATTCCAGGCCACTCAGTCTCTTTGCTTTCCTTCTGATCTGGTTGGTAAACTGAAACCAAAGTTTTTGGATTTAGATACTTAGTAACTGCTGTGAGGTTTTGTTGGGACTGTCCACTTGATGTCATGACATTTAAAATTGTGGTTTACCAAAAGAATTGGAAAAAATAAATCATTTTAAACCATTTCTATAAGCTAAAGGAAAACTGATGGCAGTTTTGTTGTTCATGATTACAGAGCCCCCTAACCAAATGAGTGTCTCAGCACTGGCACAGTGCACATTCCTGCCGGGGAAGTGACACATCAAGTGTAAAAAATTGCCTTGCCATCTTCAGTAGAATTGTAAAATATAATAATCTTTCTTCCATACAAAAAGAAAAGATATATTTTTGTCAGAAATGTTTGATATGATTATGAAGAGTGGTAGTCTCAAAGCTGCTAAAGCTATTACAAAGATCAGACCTTAATTTCCCGTGGAATTACCACCAACGATTTTCAACAACCGTCCTGTGATTTGTATCAGTCTGTGTATTGCTTACAGAGAGACCTGCTATGTGACAAAATTTACCTCAGATCTCTCGTAGTCACTGATATCAAAACACGTGTATGAAAGAGGGAAGCGAATTTAGATGAAAATATGGCAATCTGTCAAAATTATCAGGTAGGAGACAGCATAATATCAGCGTTTTAGTTTGGCACAGCCACTTTTTTTGTGTGTTGCTGTCTTTTATGCTGAAGTGGGAGGATAGGCTCGAGATGAGTGTGCCTTCAACGATCAAACATTGCAGTATTGCAGTTTAATTTTGGTGTCAAGGATTAGGGAGATTTGAACAGATCCTATTCAAAAGCTTACATACTTTTTGTGGATAATGCTGACTTAGACTTTGATATAAATCCCTCAAAAAGAAAGAAGCACAGCATTTGTATTTGAAATATATAATATACATGTAGCTGCTGTCTGAATAATTGTCATCCAGTGCTGAGATGACAATGTACTCTGAAGTACTGAGTGAAAAGGAGTAAGCTCAGTCAGAAATAGAAGGCAGTACTAGATGCCTCACTTCAAAGGTCTGACTCAGCCCAGATTTACTATAGAAAACATCTCTTTTTTTTGAAACCAAGGTTATCTAGTGGATGTATTAGGACATTCAGATAAGATGGGTATGTCTGAGAAATACTCAACAGCAACAAATAAA
The DNA here is from genome assembly GCA_015052665.1 of Apistogramma diplotaenia. Classification (NCBI taxonomy): domain Eukaryota; kingdom Metazoa; phylum Chordata; class Actinopteri; order Cichliformes; family Cichlidae; genus Apistogramma; species Apistogramma diplotaenia. The sequence continues at coordinate 36,847 of VOQJ01006045.1, forward strand.
TCACTGACAAAATCGTGCTTTTAACAAATAAGAGGTGGACTCTAAAGCTGTGGACCCCCACCTTTTAAAGAAATCTCTGTACACACATTGTGTTTATTATAATTGATACATTTACAGTGAATAATCAATTGGGGTCATTCCACACAGCACTGCAGTTGACCCTGACATGTGTCACAGCACCCGTTTGGTGATTGGCTTTGTCAGTGGTCAAATTAATGTAAACCTTGGTCACACTAATTAAGCAACAGAAGAGGCACGTTGTGCTCGACGGACTAGAACTCATGAGAATGTTCTCCTTTTACATTTTGACTCCACTGTGGGTGGAATTACTGTCCATCGTTTGGATTTAAATGTCACCAGAATGAATGAAAGTTGTGTACTCAGGAGATCGAGTTGGTCATTTTTGCCACCAGCCAAACTGTGACAGTCCCTAGATGTTTGTTTTATGACAGTTCAGTGGAGGAAACTTGAAAAAGCACTTGTGTGGGTAATCCCGTGTTTGACCAGGAGAAATGATAGCAGGGAGCCAATGTGAGATATTACAGATTGTTCTGGAAGTTCACTGGTGCGTTCGGAACAGTCTTGTCCGAATTTTTGGGGTGTCGTCCATCCCGAGCAGACTGTACCTCACTCCAAGATTTAAGCCCTTCCACCTGCCTGAGCCCCAACCAGTCTCTGCAGATGCCTGCCCCTCCCTGAGCCTGGTTCTGCTGGAGGTTTCTTCCTGTACAGCTCTTGCCAGGCCCATCCAGTTGGTTGGACCATTTAAACCATAACAACCGCCCTGACCTTCTTGGTTTCCCGGTGAAACAGCTCCAGTCAGAAGGTATCCCGTAACTATTTCCATCTCAACTGACAGACCCGAACGGGGTCAGTTTGGTTGCGGACAGGCAGGCTTCCCCTTTCCCGATCGCATATGGAATCAAAATTCTGTTGATGGTACTGAGCACCCAGTTTGCCAAAAATATGATTAATTTCCATTTCGGTCAGACGTGCGAAGAGAGGCTCCCTTGGCATCAGCTAAGCAGGGAAAAGAAAGAGAAGGAGGGCGAGAAAGAAAAGGTTTTGGCCAGTATTGATACTCATCATACAACTAGGATTTCCTAACTGGTTTCATGACTGTATGAATCTTAGCCAGTGTCATACTGTCATTCCAGATGGGAATATGCAATTTGAAAAATCAGAGCCCAACATAGAATATGATGGATACAGATGCACAACTGGTGTTTGAGCCTGCAGTTGATGGACAATTGAGTTCATCAGAGAAGTCCCGGGAACCCTCGGCCATCACAGCTTTGCTTCAGGAGATCAAACCAAGCCAAAGATTGGCAAGGAAATCATCAAGACAAACACAACCATCATCCGGGCTAACAGTGTTGCTGTGACCACCAGCAGTCTTAAGAGTCAACACTGGTCACTATGTAGCTTCGAGTATTTCTTGATTGTTGTCTTGTGGAGAGCAAAGGTATTTTAAGAATTTTAGGAAAGGTTGTTGTTTAGCAATAACACCTTTCATCTTCACTCTACAGTCGGTGTGACTGAGCCATTCACCTATAGGGTGCTTTACAACACAGCAATCAAAGTTAATAACACTTTGATAACTCTACATTTTAGCAGATTTTCGTGGAACAAGAATGCAATTGGAACAAAATAAAGTCAGTCTGATTGGTCAGAGGGAGCTGACTCTCTCTGAATTATTCTTGATCATAATCACAGCACTCCACTTGTAGGGTTAAAATCCTGAGGCTGAAGCTATTTTAGGGCAGTCTGATTCTGAATATTGATGAGTCAGATTGCCAGTGGTTGGGAAAAATCAATCCAGTTGAAGAATGGAAGTGTCGGAGCTGCTGTGGCTGTGGCCAAGTTGTTGTGCTGCTTCTTAGAAGGCAGACGTGAGAAGCCTTCCTAAATACGTTTCTGGGGGTATCTGTATTCCCCGCCTGCACCCGGCAGATGCTGATGGACCCTCAGAGTTGGCCCGATTTACATGCTGGTGAATCCAAACAGGTGACTGCAAAATAAAGCGTGGCAGGTCAACAGCTTGTTGAAGACAGTGCTGTGCTTAAAGGGATTGCTATCAAAGAAATGGACTATACTGTACCTTGTGAACATCAAATTATATGTTCAAGTGTCTTTGTCCAGTCTGAAACCACTGCAGGTAGCACACAGTCCATAGCTGCCACACAGTCCATTGCTGTCATGCTTAGCTATGTGAGTGTGTGTTAAAAATGTATGTGCAAGCTACTTAACTACAGTCTGTGCTCTAAGCAAAATCTTAAATCCATATGCTTCCCATGACACAAGTCATTCTCTGTACCTTTAGAAGATATGATCTTGCTCATTGTGCAGGCTGAGCAAGATTTGTCCCACCGTGATGTGTGTGTGCATGTGTGTGTGTTAGAAATAAAGTAGCTAGCTATTTTATAAAACTCTCAGAAGCAGTTGCATGCAGTTCTATCACCAAAGAATGCAAGCAAATTAAGCTCCATTTGTATTCTCTCTTTCAAAATTTTTAAACCACTAATCTACTTATCATTCACTTCTTTTATGAACAGGAAGCTTAATGACTGCTCAGCGGGAGTCAGGTGGCCTTCTCTTTGTTCCTTCCTCCACAGAATGAACAATGTTGTTATAATAAATGACTGTTTAAAGTCATTTAAACCTCCCATCCATCCAAATCTTAATGAAATAAATTTGTCTTTGTCCTTTTTCCCATGTATTTTTTTTCCCCTGTGCAGAAACACAGAGCTTAACATTCATTTATGATCTTTTGTCACGTTATCTCAGTATAAACTTGCATCTTCATGCCACGTACTAAACTGCTAAGTAGCATATTTAAATATTTAAACTCATTGCTGTCTGATTGCATATATTGGTCTCTTTTCTCTAAGTCTAATACAACTGCGGACATGTTGCCTACTCGAAGTATTAACCGGCACCACTTAGCTGAAATAATGACAACTTCTAACTCAGTTTAATTCATTAGCATGGCTTCTTGTGTTTTCACTGGCTTGTCACTTGAATTTGCATGTATTTAGGTGAGGAAATAAAGTGAAATGAGATTCCTGCATTACTATGCATGAGTCTCATTAAAGATGCACTCATCAAGTCTACATTTTATTTGGATTCCCTTTGCAGTAGTACAAATCACTGGTAATCAACTGTGGTGACATTTTCCAGCAATTATAAGCAAGCTGTCCTCATTTCAGTAGGCAGTGGGAGACGGATCACTCCATTTGCCCCACAGTGCCAATGTGACAACAGTTTTGTCCCATGAGAGATAAGGACATTTAATCTGAGAAGAGCACGAAAGCCATGAAGAATGTTTACAACACAGAATGGGTCATTTTTTTTCTAAATAAATTGCATTTGGCTATTGTTTCCACATGAAATGTCCTCAAAGAAACCGTAATACCATGTTACTTTCACAAGAATAGATGAAGAGTTCAGTAGTTGGAATTTAATTAAAAAGAGGCAAATAGAAAAGGTCCTGTTTCACTTCTAAAGTACAGGAAGAGGTCAATTTAGTGCTCAAAGTAAATATTTGACAGTGTAGAAATTTGAGTTAAGGTATGCACTATATCACTCATCTGTCGTCATACACATACTGTATGAACTTGACTGACATCCCATTCTTAATCCATAGGGTTTAATATGATGTCGGCCCACCCTTTGCAGCTGTAACAGCTTCCAGAGGCACATTTGTGGGGTCAGACACTGATGCTGGAGGAGAAGGCCTGGCTCGCAGTCTCTGCTCTCATTCATCCCAAAGGCGTTCTGTCAAGTTGAAGTTACAGTAGGACTCTGTGCAGGCCAGTCAAGTTCTTCCACACCAGACTCGCTCATCCATGTCTTTATGGACCTGCTTTGTGCTCTGGTGTGCTGTAATACAAGTTCTGTTCTCATGGCAACCACCAAACCCAGATTCGTCCATCTAATTGCCAGATGTAGAAGTGTGATTCATCATTCCAGAGAACACATCTCCACTGCTCTCGAGCCCAGTGGCAGAGTGCTTTACACCACTGCATCAGACACTTTGCACTGTGCTTGGTGATGTAACGGTCGACAATAGAAACCTATTCTATGAGGCTCTCTATGCACTGTTTTTGAATCTATCTGAAGGCCACATGAAGTTTGGAGGTCTGTAGCGTTTAACCGCAGAAAGTTGGCGACCATACCATCATTCCCAATCACTACAGCTGACTATTTACTTACTAATATTAAGTAGCGAGAACATTTCATGACTGGACTTTTTGCGCAGGTTGCAGTGCAAAAAGTCCAGTCATGAAATGTTC
>VOQJ01006049.1:6622-18055 GCA_015052665.1 Apistogramma diplotaenia
TATATATATATATATGTGTGTGTGTGTGTGTGTGTGTGTGTGTGTGTGTGTGTGTGTGTGTGTGTGTGTGTGTGTGTGTGTCTTGTGTTTTGAGCAAAGGCAGATCAGTTCAAAACTAAATATATTTATGCAAACTGTTCTTTATTGGAATATTGGAAATGTAATATACATTTTTAATTCACGTTGGCTTGAAGTATATTTTTAATGTATTAATGAAAGCATGCACACATGCATGTGCACGCACTAATTAGCATAATACTTAGCCACAAGCGGGCCTGAAAAGGACACTTTGAGGAGTCTCAGGCCAGCAAACTGAGTTCCCTTATGGAACCATGAATAGCTGTAGCCTGGTTGTGTGTGCTCTGTATGTTAATTTATGCTGTGTGACTACATGATAATGTGAGCCTAAATCAACAGACTTCAACCCCCAAACCCAAATCCAGACATGTGTCTGTGGGAGCCGAGGACGCTGTACCAGACATATTCACATCACTCACATCAAGGAAAATTTATCCAGCTAACCCAACACAAGTGAAACATATTTATATATGCACATTAATAAACAGGTTAATTTTCATCCAGTGACCCTGGTTGGAATTAAAATCAACCTAAAAAAAACCCAGATTGTTTTATTCTGAACAATAATTTTAATTTTTCAAAACGATTTCTGCATTATGCAAGTAGTACACATTTAGGGGCTCATTTAGTTGCGTAATTTGTTGCAAACAACCTGCCCAAAGTTTCTGACCTTACAAATACAGTTGGACGTTATTCTGCACTACACTCTGTCACTTCCTCTGTGCATGCCTGTGGTCCAGGTTTCAAAGTTTTGGTATCACACGGTTTGTTGTGCTGCTAGTATGACAGGAAATAGAATTTATCAACATGAAAACAAAGGTGTTATAGGCCCCCAGAGGGACAGGGTGTAACTGGGGTCAGGACTGTGGGGCCTTGTCTAGACGGTCTCCTTTTGTGGTTGCCGGGTTTCAACCTCTATGTTGCCTTTTCAATAGAAGAACTTGACCCGTGTCTAGTTGTTGTGGGACTCTCAGACAAGGAGACAGGGAGATATGCGGTGATGAGACAGTGGGAAAGCAAGGGAAATAATAAGTGCTTGGTACTTTATGTTATGGAGGGCCTGATTTTTAAATATGCTTTAGTAGTAGTAAACACCTGGTGTGAAACTGCACTTCTCATTTCCTTTTCAGTGTGTATTGTAAGTTTTTAATTCTACTACTATCAAAACATATTAGGACTTTTGAACTCTTAAGTTATTTATTTTTTCAGCACCTGGGGTCCACTACCTTGGGTTTTCCTTCAAGGCATAACTGCTCTTTTTTTCCCACTCAAAACAAAACCTGACACATAAAATATCTCCTCATAAGGACTCACAATGCCAATAAGCAGAAAAACCACAGGAACACCAAAACATCTATTAGATGCCAAATTCAAATCAATTCCTCCCACTCTCTTAGCTCCTGTCTTGGTGTATATGGAGGGTGCAGGGTGCTGCTACAGGGCATGGTATAATTGAAAGGCAGAACAAGAATACTGCTTGTTTAAACCAACCAGCAGACAGTGAGGGCATGATGGGAAAACAAAGCCAGAGCCCCAGGAGTGGGTGACACAACATCAATAATGGTGGAGCAGAGAGGATCACTGCTTCTGTTGTGTTACCCTTAGTCCTTGTGACAACCAGCAGGTCTGAGATACGGCAATGAACAGTTCAAGAATTCAAACCTGAAGTTTGCACAGATGAATTGAGTTGGTTCCCTGGAAGGGCTCACCAGGGAGCTGGTTCCGAAGTTCAGTTATTGATTTTTTTAAATGAATACACATTATAACATCTGTGCAATATAAAGATAAAAGATAAAGATATTAATTATGCTTATTATGACGTTATTTTTGCTTTTAAAATAGTTTTGAGGCAACACAAAAAACATGAAATAGCCAGAAGAAGTACATGTCACTTAGAACCTGGATTCCTACTTATATACTGTCAATATATAGTCAATGTATTTATCTATATACATACAGTAGCTATAGCCATACATAGTTATACAGTAGGTGGATGCACAGAACACAAATGGTATAGACAAGCTAATCTAGACAATATTGAAAATCTCTAATTATCCCATTTCCAATCTCTGTTACCGTTTTTCTTCTTGTAGATGGAAGATTGACAATGGGATTTATCTCTGTGGTATTAGTTACAGCAGCTGTGAATTCCCTCGAAGCGAGTCAGCAGGCATGAGCGTCTCTTATTGACCCACATAAGAAATCCCTGCCCACCACTCAGAAGACGGAGGATCATTTTAGGCAGCAATAAATATCAATGTTGGATATCAATAAATTCATCAGAGAGGAGGGTAAAAATAGCCAGGAGGAACAGCGGTTCGACTGAGCATGGAAAAGATGTGGAAGATGAGAGAGGAGAATGCAGAGAAGAAAAGGAGCATGAGCCAGAAGAAAGCGAGAAGACGAAGGAACTGTTTCGGCCTCGTGGTCTCGCGCCTCCAGAGATGGCTGAACACTCTGTCAACATTCTACACTTCAAAACCAATCACTCTCAACTGGACAAAAAGAGAAAGACACACACAGGCACTCACACACTCAGACACGCACATGTTCACGCACCATGTTGCGGGCGATGTTTTCCGCCCTTGCCCAGCTTCAACAAGTGTGTCAGGACAGTGTGTGACACCTGGCAGTTATGATGTGATGTATTCACTGACACAAACCTGTTACTTACATTGCTAGATGTGCTGCTGATGTTCACGCTTCTTCCACTCCAAGTAGTAGAACTACAGTGTTGGGGAAAAGTCTTGCGTCACCCCTCATTTAATTGTATTTTAAATTGTACCTTTAGGCGCTGTTGTTATTAGCAGTGTGTTTGAAAACAGCAAAATGTTCCCATTTCTTTTGTTAAATCTAGAGAAAAAGTGACATAGTTTGACAGACATAAACTTGTATTTTTGCTCCAACGTGGTAATTATTACCCAAAAACATGGCATATTTTGGTGTTGTGTGCAGTGGGTCCTTCAGATTTCTGAGAAAAGTGGACAGCTGGAGGAAAAAGATGTGCTAGGCCTAAAAAGCTATCTACAACAGAGGAACAGCATCTAAAAATCCTGTCCTTAAGAAATAGGAAAAAAAAATCCAGCAAAGACCTTTCACCACACCTGAGAGGTGCATCTGGCCCCTCATTTCATTCATCCACTGTTCCCTGAAGGCTCATCAGAGAAAGTCTCGGTGGAAGGGTGACTACCAAAAAGCCCCTGCACCACATCTGCACTGAAAATCTGTGGTAACAGGTGTGGAGTGATGACTGCAAATATGACATTTCTTAGCTCAAATTATCATCAGTATATATGGAGGAAGTCGGGAGAGAGGTGCAGCAGTGAGCGTCTGCAGCCATCTGTAGAACACGGCAGAGGCTCTGTCATGGTTTTGCGCTGTATTTCAACCAGTGGTGATGGGACTTGTGTAAAAACTGGTAAAATTATGAACACAGAAAAATACTGCCAGATTTTGTTCAACAATGCAGTGTCATGGCATGTGTGAAGCCAAATGCAAATTCAAAGACAGATTAAATTAAGCAGAAAACAAATCTTTATTCAAGTGAAGCTGAAAAGTAAAACGCACACACACTATTGCATCGTATACTAACACACCAGTAGATAATATGGTTTTGAGATCTTCTGCGGGAATTACCACAGTTAAACACACACCAAAGATAGTTTCAGTAAGACCTCATTTTTCTCCTTGTGAAGTTTCCAGACTTGGAGTTCTGTATCTTGTCGTCTGCTGGGATCATGCGGCGGATAGTACTTGTGAATCTTCCCCCAAACAAAATAAGATAACACAAAGTCCTGCTATCTGCAGATAAAAGTGAAATACTGTGCCGTCTAGTGGAAAAAAAACAGGAGGAAGACAAAGAATGGAGCCAAAAAGTTCTATCGCATAATGGAGTTTAGAAGTTCTGTTCTTTACTTTTCCTCTCCAGTAGTTACCAAGGTCATGTTCATGGGCTAAAAAGCCCCCGCCTAAATGTAAGAAAGAATGTTTTTCATTGCTTCATAGCACCGCATCAATAGCAGAATTCTTCCTGAGTAAGTGCCAGGTAAAAGCATCTGAGGTCTTCCTGTTTCCCAAATTCTCCAGGTTCCATTCAGCAACACTGAAAGATGTAGACAGCTGCCTTATGATTCCACAAAAATCACGCTGCTTGAGTTTTTGTTCTTTGGATTTCACTTTCATCCATCAGCTGCTGTAATACAGCATTACCTGTGTTCTCGTTCATGGTTAACGGCAGGCTATTGATGAAGTATTTGTTGTGATACAAATTCACATTGTGTGCCTTCACACTGTACCCAGAACACTCTGCATATAATCCAGGCTCCAATCTGAATGAGAAAGTTACTTTAATGCTTCTTGACACACTTTGTTGTAGCAGGAGAACAGCATCAAAAGGGGTTTGCAAAAGGGGACTGGACTCTGATTAAAAATGTAATTATTATTTAATGGTTTCAGTGTCTCATAATGTGAGCTTGCTATAATTTAGTGTAAAAATAACTTTAATCGCTTCTAGAAGAATAAATAGTGTTGTACACGATTGCATCAATATCGCTAAGTTATTGGAAGTCACCCATAGCTTTAACTTTGCAATGATATCGTGTGTTCATGTGTTTTTATTTAAGGTTAACTGACTCACCATAAACGAAATTACTGCGGGTAAATGACATTCAGTAGATTTCATTTCATTTATATTTAATTCTGCTAACAAATATTTTCAGTCTCTGTGAGATTTTCTTTCCTTTTGAGTTAATTAAATTGACTACTTTTTATTCATTCAAACTAATTTTACTTTTAATCAAGCTTTTTACTTAGACGTATAATTACACTATGCCTTTTTCAACAGGTAAAGTAGCAATTTTTTTCAGCATTCATTGTAAGTGTGTTGGATAAGTTTGGACTTGGCAGGAGCCAGTTATGGCGTTGTTATATGTTTGCTCCGTTGTGTTTACAGTTCAGTTATTTTTCTCTTTTTTGTTTAGGTTCTTCTATTTGAACCCAATGGGAGAATTCACAATAGTTGGATTGATCTAATAAGCATCATTAAAAAAAGCCTTTTGTGAGTCAACATTGCGTGTTTACACTGCTGTCAAATGTCTTGCATCACTTAAAGTCCAATGAATCAATATCAGCTTCCAGATAATGTAATGTCTCAAGATACACTCATCCCACTACAATTTCAGTTATCTGAAGAGAAACTTTTAACTTTAAACAATTGGAAAAAATTATAAACTTAGATAGTTATATATTGTTTGGGCATGTACACAGGAGGGATAGTGAATAGAGTGCTGTGATAAAGTATTTGCCCCCTTCCTGATTTCCTGATTGAAGAGAACCGGAGCAAATACAAACAGCAGTTTTTACATTTTGATTTCATTTATTAAGGGAAAAAAGACATCCAAACCTAACTGGCCCTGTGTGGATAAAATGAATTGCCCCCTTTACCTTATAATTGTGGTGACCTGTACAGGGTGAGTGAGTTTTTCACATCACTGTGGAGGAATTTTGGTCCACTTTTCTTTGCAGAATTGTTTTAATTCAGGCACATTGGAGGATTTTTGAGAGTTAAGGGGAAGTTTAAGGTCATGCCAACGAGTCTCAATCAGATTTAAGTCCAAACTTTGACGAGGCAACTTCAAACCTTCATTTTTTTGTTTGCTTGTTTTTTTGGGTTCTGTTTCCCTTTCAGAGGAGGAATAAATTTTTTCACAGGTGGGTTTGAATAGCTTTTTTTCTGCTAATAAATGAAATCATTATTTAAAAAATTTTCCATTGCCTGTCTTTGTATAATAATAAAATATGTTTGATGTTGCATGTGACATTTAAGAAATCAGGAAGGCATTCTCATTGGACATTGTATATTGGACAAAGGATGTTGAATGCAGAGCTGCTTGGCAGGAGTAAAAGAGAAAGACCTCTGAGGAGGTTCGTGGATGGAGAGGAGGAGGACATGCAGAGAGCTGGTGTGACAGAGGATGATGCTTGGGATAAGGTAACATTGAGGCAGATGATCTGCTGTAGCGACCCTGAAAGGTCGTAGCTGAAAGAAGTAGAAGACTTAGATATTAAAACTTATTATCAGATTAGATACTGATTTGCAATATTATTGAAACCAACAGTGCCATCTTCACCACCTCCAGCTGACTCAGGACATTATAGGCAAGTGCACAGCCCATCCAATCGCTAAGTAGCTGGGGTTCACAACACTGAACTTTTAAGAGGCCAGTAAAGCTCCCATTTCAACAACACGTAACAGTTATCATAAATGTAAGCCTGGCTGGTACACACAGTTTTGGATGTTTATCTGTTAGCAGTTATTGGATAGCCACATTGGCTGTGTGGTATCATTAGGCTGCCAGCTAACAGCTATGGCTAATAATAATAAACTTGTGGGAGCTGGGCAGCAAATGCCATCAGTCCTGCCCATCTGTAATAGCATTTGTGTCTAAAAAGTGTCATGTTTCTCTGTGAATCTAAGAAAAATCTACCGGATGATTAAAATTTTTTAATCATCATTTCAATTTTTTTTTTTACATTTTACTTGGATTATATTGGTCTATTATTAAAATGTGCTTGATGATCTGAAACAGAAATAAGAAATCAGGAATGATTTTTCACAGCACTGTGGATATGCACATGGTTTACTGTTCTGTTACTGTATTTTTTGCATTATGTCCCAACTTTAAAATTGCATTACTATTGATGTTATTGTTTTGGATATATTTTTAGTGGCCATGGTTTTCCTCACCACCGTATCGTGCTGAGTATCAAATTCCTTCCTGTGTACTGGTCTCAAGTTTGAAATTCAAACAAAACTGGTTTTAAACTCTTATTATATAGTATATAGTAATATTATTAAGGCTGCCACATGGACTGTGCTAAACAGTGAACATAGTCTGAATGAGAAATCCATCATATAGTTAATCGCTACAGTGCTAAGCCCCCTTTTTTTTTTTACCAGCTGCAGGAATGACAGGGTAGCTTGCACAAGATTTCATGTTGCATCTTTCAAACTGATGCCAAGACAAGTTTGAGCTATTTTAACACCCCTGTGACAGTTTTGTTGATGTTTCCTTTATTTTGCCATAGTTACCTGCAGATGTGACACTGCTGGCTCCAGGGCATCCTTTGTCTCATCACAAAAGCCACTAGCAGTTGATACAAACATCATTGGACACTCGTGGAATACACACCATCTCACCTGTCACACTGTAACAATCACATTGACAATGTGCTGCAAACATGAGGAGCAAAAATTCACACAGACACAACCCCGAGCTTGGATTCATGTCCCATATGACCACTGACGTGTATCTCTGTGAGCGTGGTTGTGTGTAACGTGTATGTTTTTATGTGTGTCAGTCTGTCTGCGTGGGGATAGTTGGAGGCCATCTTTCATCTCTTGCTGTGATCAGGTATTCTACATGATATGATATGATGATACAGGCCCAATTAAGGGATGGGGCTGTGTGAAAAATGTGATGACAGGGCAAGCGGAAGACTAGACTATGATCTGACATCCGAGAGGGAGAAAAATAGAAGAGAGAGAGCGAGCAAATGAGTGAGAGAGGCAACAAAAGAAGGGTTTAGGGTGGGAGAGGACAAGGGAGGACAGATGAACCTGAAAGATGGCTGAAGGAAAGAGGGGAAGAGCAATGCTGGTAAAGGAAATGAAAATGGGGCAAGTCTGAGAAAAATAGTGACAATGAATGTTAAGTAGGAAGGACAGACATAATTAATATGATTAGAAAAGGAGAAGGAAGAATGAGTGTAGCACTTTGAATTGTCAGTGACACCAGATTGATATTAATGAATCAAACGTATTAACGTAAATGTATCAGTCTCATCATAAGAAGTTACTATAAGTGGGTAAAATCTTAATTTTATCGACCTCCAGTTCTATGCAGAATCAATGAGACAGTGACTTAGTACAAATGGGATATGTATTTATCAAACTTATTACAAAAAATAATCAACAAATAATGAGAAGTCAAGGTAAAAAAATGACACTGTAGAAAATCACTCAATAATTTTCTAGTCTAGAAATCTAGGACCAAAGTTACTGAGCAGCCAGTTCCTTGTAATAGTGACCAAAGCAATCCACCAAGAGTGGTATAAATTAGCACTCCCAATGGACAGACCTGATGAGGGAGCAGCTTCTTCGGATATAATGGCAAACACCAAAGTGAGAAATTGCTGGAGGTAGTGTGGAGGTTGAGGCAGCTGTTCTCTGGAACACAGGAGGGCAGGACTGCTTTAATCTACCACATTAATCTGTGATCTTTGTGTGACAGCTGACATGAAAGATGTGTAGAATAACACCAAAAGAATATTTACCATAAGATCGTGACACATCAGCATGTTGAGGAAGTTATGTGAATAATTGCATTACTTTTGTATTTGTTCAAGTTCACATTACATATTGTAAGATCCAAATAATGAAAAATACATTTTCGATCTGCCTGGATCACATTAAAAGTTATATAACTAATATTGGGATTTTGGGTATTTTAAAGGTTCCCTCAACTTTCCACATGAACTTCCATACACTAATCACATGCAAAATAAGACATGCTTTTCTTTCTTTTTGATGTTCCAGTAATTTACAACACATTTCTTAGTAAGTCAAGTTTGTATGATTCATTTAAAACCCTCCTCCCCAAATTTTTAATTCTAAATGGGAAACGCCTACAAATGCACGTGGAATGAGGTCAGCTGCAAACATTACTGTCATGCCTTCCTCATAACATCCACGTTCCATGTCTTTAATAAACTCTAAGTATAACTTTTTAACATCCAATGAGGGTTTTGCAGTGTCACAGACCAGTAGTATATCTGGCCTTTAATCTTGGCTGCTAAAAAAATCCAATATTCTCAAAAATGAAATTTGTTCTGAGGTTGTTTGTTGCAGTACCAGAATTTTTTTTTTTGTTCCTTCTTTCAAAGCAAATCTAAACTAACAAAAAATTCTACCTGCTGACATGAGAAACAAATCTCCATATTTCTCTGCTGCACTAACCAGCCAACATACTGTACTGGCAGAAGTGGATTATACTTATATTGCTGATATTTATATAGGGCCACTTGTAGTACAGTTTATATCTTTGAGGTTTATGGGGGCATATATTGAGGCAGAGATTTTTTAAGCTTCACCTTTATTCCATTCTTTCTCTCCTTGAGAAAAAATATTCTACTGAATGACATTATTTGAATTTGAATGTGGGCTCATTTTGATTACAAATTTGGTACTTTTTAAAATCTTATTAAAAACTATAAAAGAAACCAAATATTAAACTAGCATCTAAACAACACAAAAATGGGATAATAGAAAAATATAATGATTTATCTCTATAATATTATCCTCTTTAGCAGCATGCAATTAAAAGAGAAAGTGAATAGGTGCTACCAATGAACTCAAGCCATTACTTAATCTTTGATCATGCATGATTATTTTGCTTCCCACATGGTTTCAAATACTGCTGCCAACTGGAAAGCCAAGAACCCCCCTTTAAAGTTCAAATGAATGAGACCTGCACAGAAACTGAGAAATTTTAGGGCTTTTACACGCAGTGGTCCTTTTTAATCATCTTGCATGCTATATTGTCAAAATTAACTTCATGGTTACCTCATTAAGTGTTATGGTGTCATTGGTTCATAGCCTGGCATGCAGCCTAATGGTAGATGTGCAAAAGGAAGGACATAAACTAGAGTAATAAAAGACAAATAAAATGCATTGTGATCTTAATTTGTCTCTTCATTTTAGTGTGTGAACAGAATTTTGGAGACACAAAAAGAGAATGTATAGAAAAAAATAACATTTATTGTAATTATTAATTATTGCACATACATTTACACTTGTTTTGACAGGCAATGAGCAGTGAGCCAAAGTGGTTCATACTGCAGAATGAAACCAATTTTAAAGAGGAAGGCTTCTTGGCTCTGACTGAAATTTCTTTCCCTCACATTTTGTAAGTTTGTCTGGAATAGCTACAACTGTGTCAGGTGTGTGATTTGATCAGGACACGTAGTGCTTTGATCACACTGCCAGCTTTTATCAGTGTGCATGCTCTTTTCATAACCACATAGGACCCAATTATGTCAAGCACATTGTTCTTTACCTGGAGTGCCACAGCACTGAACAGAAAGGAGGAAATAACTCGCACTTAAAACATCACTTACAGGGGGGAAAAAAGCCTTTATTTAGCTGTCAGAAAATATACACTGTGTTCCAAATTATTATGCAAATGATATTTTCCCCTGATTTTCCTAACTGGTCGATGCAAATGAGCCAGTATAATAAAAGTCATCACCCGTTAAGAGTATAAATTGAGTTTCTTGAACAAACCTCACAATGATAACAGTATATTCTCCAAAAACAAAAAAAAAACTCAAAATGCACTGTTCCAAGTGATTATGCACAGCGGAGTTTCCAAACATTTTATAGGTTGCAAAGAATTGAAAATGGTCATTTGTTGAATTTGCAGCATCAGGAGGTCACATTCACTGACATCAAAAGCTATTTCAATCAAAAACATCCAAACAGGCCAAGTTACATGTTGACATAGGAACCCTGCTTTGATATCACCTCCACAATTCTTGCATCCATTGAACTTGTGAGTTTTTGGAGAGTTTCTGCTTGAATGTCGTTGCATGATGTCAGAATAGCCTCCCGGAGCTGCTGTTTTGATTTGAACTGCCTCCCACCCTCATAGATCTTGATGATACTCCAAAGGTTCTCTATAGGGTTGAGGTCAGGGGAAGATGGTGGCCACACCATGAGTTTCTCTCCTTTTATGCCCATAGCAGCCAATGACACAGAGGTATGAGATAGTGCATTGTCATGCATGAAGATGATTTTGCTCCAGAAGGCACGGGTCTTCTTCTAGTACCATGGAAGAAAGTGGTCAGTCAGAAACTATACCGAGGTCATTTTCGCACCTTCAGGGACCTACCAGCTCTCTCCCCATCATTCCAGCCCTAAACATGACTCCACAACCGTCAGTCGTTTGCTGACGTTGCAGCCTTGTTGGGACATGGTGGCCATCCACCAACCATCCACTACTCCATCCATCTGGACCATCCAGGGTTGCACGGCACTCATCAGTAAACAAGACTGTTTGGAAATTAGTCTTCATGTATGTCTGGGGCCTACTGCAACCCTTTCTGCTTGTGAGCACTGGTTAGGGGTGGCCGAATTAGTAGGTTTTCGTACCACACCAAGCCTTTGAAGGATCCTACACCTTGAGGTTCGCGGGACTCCAGAGGCACCAGCAGCTTCAAATACCTGTTTGCTGCTTTGTAATGGCATTTTAGCAGCTGCTTTCTTAATCCGACGAACTTGCTTGGCAGCAACCTTCC
>VOQJ01006051.1:20800-36381 GCA_015052665.1 Apistogramma diplotaenia
CAGACTCAGGATACTCGGTACGTGTATTTAAAGCAGCAGCACACAGTAGATATCAAGAATCAAATCCAGATGTTTATTGATTTCCTCTGCTCTAAAATTCCTAAAGTCTGTGAATTTTATTAAGGTAGTTATTGAAACTAGATCCAATTGTTCTAGCTACTGAGAAAACCAGGAAATACTAAATAGAAAAGTTACAGATCTTAGGTAGTATTGCTGCATTACATTAAAAAGGGTGCAACATCTCATAGTGTGCCTCAATTGATGTGACTTGAGTCAGTGTCAGTCAGGGCTAAGGGCTACAAGCACAAAGATGAAGTAAGCATCTGGGGGTAAGGAGTTTGAAAAGAAGTTGCCAGACCTCCGTAGCTCACTCCTCATCTCTTTCAGGCTGCCAGTTCCAGACTACATTAGCTGACTGAAGGGATTTACCCACCATGACTTCACCCGTTCGATTGCCAATTCACATAAGCAGCCTTGACTCTAGCAGTATGACCATCTCAGTATTTAATGGCCAGAAGTAACTAGACTTAGATGAGCTGAATGATTGCTAATTTATCAGCTAATTAGAAAGCCTGGTGAGCAAAGACTGTGGTGGTGCGTGGCACAGATACCTGCTTTTGGTGCCAGCATTTAAAAAAAAAAAAAGAGATTACTATAATTTCACTCACCTAAAAGCTAAACAGAGGTTTCCTGTACAGTCTGCCAGCACAATTCAGTTTTATTTATAAAGTGCCACTTCACAACAACTGTCACCACAAGATGCTTTATATTGTAAGATAAAGAACCTACAATGTTAGAGAACCCCAATAATCAATCTGCACTGGGTGACAGTGGGAAGGAAAAAAACCCTTTTAACAGGAAAAAGCATGCAGCAGACCCAGGCTCAGGGAGGGGCAACCATCTGCTATGACTGGATGGGGGCGGGGGAAAATTGAAAATAAAAACGCGAGCATGGGGAGATAATATAAAAGGAGAGGTAGATAATAGAACAGCACTGTTGTATAAACAGGGGAGTGGAAAGATGGGAGGAGAAGAAAAGCTCAGAGCATCTTGGGAAGTTTATTCCAGCATAACTTAAGTGAGGGTTCAGGACCACCTGATCCAGCCCAGACTCTAAACTTTGTTATAAAGGAACTAGAAAGCCTATTCTTAAAACCAGAAGATGCCTGTCACCTGAATCTAAACTAAGAGCTGGTTCCACAGAAGAAAGTCCTGACATTCAGGCCTTTATGTCTCTGAGACATGCCTGTAGTTTAACTGATTGGCTTGATTTGTAATCTGGCTTCGCACATAAATAAAGTATCATCTGCATAGCAGTGAAAATGTGTGCTATATAGTCCAATAATATTACCTAAGGGGGGGTGTGTATAATTAAAAAAGTACTTGTCCTGGCTCAGATCCCTGTAGAACTCCATAACTAACTTTGGTGTGTGGAGAAGACTAATTTACAGCAGGCCATATTATCAGTGAGGCAACTGCATTAAAACTGCTCCACAAAACATCAACACCAACTTAAGAAAAAACAGTTGAGAGGTCCAGCTCAAGGACTTCATGAGGTGCAGCCTAGCAGAGAGTCACCTGCTAATGATACCTGATTTTGTATTTTTCAGCCAAGAAGCTTGCCAGTTATTCTCTATTAACTGCTACTAGCGAAAGACAGATCTATAATAATCATGGGCTAATTATAGACTTTATGGGACACTGAAGATTTAAAGATTTTTGGTCTGATTCTTTTACAGACCTGCTCACTTCCTATTTGCAAAATCAGCATTAAACAGTAGGCACAAATATCACAGAGATGTCATGTGATCAAAATTTCTCTTGTTCAGTCACGACTGAGAAGCTGCCTGTTGTTTTCCCACTCAGAAAATAGGTCACGCCTTTAGCTTGGGCATGTGTCATTTCCCATGTTTTGTTTCTTTGCATTCATTTGGTCTGAGTGAGTTTCCATCTAATCCCCCAAGAGCATGCTCCCACTTGTCTCACTGACTTTCAATGTCCATAGTTTACAAAGGAAACGGCTCTTAAAGTCACATGTCTAATGAGAAGAGCAGACTAACGGACAAATCTATGCAGTGGGGGAAGTGAATGTGAGTCTGTAGTTCCTTCCCAAATGTCACACCTATAATCTCCAACCAAAGTGAGTGTGCAAGAGTAAAACACAATATGATATCTCTGGTTCTTACACACAAAGAGCACTGTCTTTGGTGTGCTTTGCTAAATCTGTGGATACAAGCTTATGCAATGGACAGAACAAGAGAGGTGTCAGTCTTCATATTCAGCTCTTTGACACAAAACAAATAAGCCCATTTCCTAAAATGTCAAAGTTTTACTTTAGTACTAAAATAATGAAAGTCTATTCTAGACAGACCCTATCATTCATTTTTCCCAGGCTGAAAGAATGTATTGGAATAGTTTATGTCTGCATGAGCCTGTTCAGCCTTGAGCTGTGACCCATCTGTCCTAGTCCCACTACTCCCAAAGCTCAGACCCCATTTTTATTGGTTTCTGATCCTGCAATATTCTCCTAAAAGAAAAAAAAATCAGTCTGTCAAGGACAAATGCATATCTAATTTGACTGGTTAGGCCTGGTAAGAATACATCCCGTAAAACTCCATTGTTACTATCAAACATTTCAAGGGCACACTGCCCCAGAGCATACCAACTACATTTAATGTACAATTTTATTTGAATCTCACCTTTAATAGCCACTACACAAGTCTAATTATATGGAGTTTGCTCATGTGTATTCATATTTGCGACACAGGAACGCTGCAGTCCAGTCCTCCCTCTACATCCCCCACCACTTCACAGAGCAGCAGCCCAGATGACAGTGACTCAGACCTGGCATTCAGTGTCAACAGATCCTCCTCTGCCTCTGAATCCTCTCTGGGTAAGTTGCCAAATCCTGACAGCATACTCAAGGCTACAATGTATATAGAAACCCTCTCAAGATCATTGTAGCAAGGTTTGTGTGGTTTCTGATTATATGCAGACTTAACAATAAGTTGATTAAGCCCCAGCAGCAAATCTTTAGGTTTCAGATTAAGGTGGGCTTATAAATAAAATAAAAAAATGCATGTAAAAGTAGGCACAAAATCAACTCCTTCAAGAAAACGCAGTAGTAGTGCTGAGCTAAACCAGGAGTTCCCTTCCTATAACAACACGATGACCAAAAGGTGTCTGTCTCCATGCGTCCATGCCTGCGCTGTGCTAAAATAACCCCATGTTTTCTTGCTTTTCCTCCAGTGACTGCTCCCAGCTCCCCTCTCAGTCCTCCCACCTCTCCCACTCTCACTGCCTCAGAACTGCCCTCTGCAGGAAAAAGAGGAGAATGCACCGTCTGCTTTGACCAAGAGGTTGACACAGTCATCTACACCTGCGGACACATGTGCCTGTGCAACGACTGCGGGCTGAAGCTGAAAAGACAGATCAACGCGTGCTGTCCGATTTGCCGGAGGCCCATCAAAGATGTTATCAAAACGTATCGGCCATGATGGCTCAAAGGTTTAAGCAGGTGAGGTGACTTCCCCTGCTGGATACTACCTGTCGCTCCTTCTCAGGCTTTGCTGTCCATGGATATTGATCCCAACTGGAGATTAGCCACACTAAGACATTACTGTGCCTATCAGATTTTATATCTCGAGACAGATTGAACTCTTCACACTCAGAACTGTGTGGGGCTCATTTTTAATACACACTACTCATACATGAGCACCCGTATTCTGGATAAGGAAGAAGAGATGACACCTGTGCTCCCATTTTGTATTTTCCATGTGATGTCACGTGTATTTGCTGAGCAGAAAAGGCCTCTCCTGAATATCTTGTTTGTACCCTCACCGTCCTAGAGTTATGTGTGCTTCAGCAGAATATGCGGACCACCGCCTATGACTTCTAGTGCCTTAGAGTTTTGTCACGTAATGTGTCCAAGTAATTATACTAACAATCCTAGCCATATTTCCAATGTACAGTACTGAAAGTTTGTAGTGGAAAAGGGCACAGAATTTATGCAATAAAAATTGTAATAGCAAGTAGAAAGAGGGTTGTAATAGTATATGAGTGTGCTCAGTGGCATGCTTTAAGAAAAGTGTGTATGAAATGTTTGAAAAGTGTAACAGAAAGAATCCAGCTTTGCACAATGAGAGATTAATAAAATGACTTAAGTGTGATTAAAGTGTGTCGAGTTTCTTATTAATTCTTTAACAGAACTTAGTAATCAAGTTTGTAGTAATATTTTTATAGTAATTTAATATTCTCTTTTGTTTAATATTGCAGAAATGTATAGTACAAAGAAATGTTTATGCTTTTACAAATACAGGACTGTGCAAAAGTCTTGAGCCACCACGCATTACCTCCGCCAAGGAATTGATGCTTTTGGTAGCGTTTGCGTGTCATTCTGTCTGCAAACACAACAGCTCGAAGAGTTTTGAATGAATTCTGACAAAACTTTGGAGGGGTGTAGCTGTGGGGTTGTGTTAACAGCCCATTAAAATTTATTTTACATCCACCGAGGTCTTCAAGGTCAACTTCAGGATTTATTTTTCGAAAATTTCTAAAAAAAAAACCAAACAAACCTTAGAACTTGGTAACAGTGATTCTTACAAGTGTTGTGTAAACATGTAGAAAATGCTATATAAAATATATTGCATTTGACTTCAAGGTCAATAGATTGATCTGAAGGTCAAAGTGATAATAAAGGTGTATAGAGCTATTTACAACCATGTTTCTTCCTGCCTTTGTTTGTTTTGACAGCATTAAGGCATACAAGGAGATTCTAAATATCACAATACTTTGGACCTCTGATTTCTCCTTCAAGGTCAAATAATGTGGCAGGTCATTCCACAGTTTACAAGCAGCGACACTGAAGGCTCCATCTCCTCTGAGCTTCAAGAAGAGCTCTGAATGTCCTTGGTACTTTCAGCTGACCTGAGAGAGTGAGCCGGAAAGTATGGATTAAGTAACTCAGAGAGATAAGATGGAGCAGAACCATACAAACATTTAAAAACAAGAAAAAGCATCTGAAACTGAACTGTAAAATGCACTGGCAGCCAGTGTAGGGAAGCCAGTTTTAGGGTAATGTGTTCCCTCCTCCTGGCCCCAGTTAGCAGCTCAGCAGCAGCATTTTGGACCAATTGGAGATGCTTGAGGGAGGACTGACTGACCCCAAAATAAAGAGCATTACAGTAATCAAGTCGAGATGTAATTAAAGCATGAATTACCATTTCAAATGTTGCGCTAAGAGAATGGACTTAATCTTGGCCAGCTGCCTCAAGTGATAAAAGCAAGACTTAACCACTGCTCTGAGCTGGCCAATTTAAGATCACAACCAATTCTAAAACCCAGATTAGTAACAGATTAGATTAAATAAAGCCTCAAGGGCCCCAGATCAACAGGAGATGTATCACAAGATGAGCTAGGAGAAAACATCATTACTTCTGTTTTCTTGTCATTAAAGTTTAAGAAGTTTAAAGCCATCCATGCTTTATTGTCAATGAGACACAGCAGCAAGGGCGTAAACAACAGAACGCCTTTTTTTAGGGGCATGTATATTTGACTGTCGTCAGCATAAAAGTGGACAGAGATCCCATGTTTTCTGAGAATTGAGCCCAGGGGAAGCAAATAAAGAGAAAGGAACTGAGTACCAAGAACTGAGCCCTGCAGAACCCCATAGGATAAAGGAGCAGGTGGGGATTCATAATCAGCTAAGTTGACAGACATAGTTCTGCCTGACGAATAGGACCATTTTAATAAAATAACACTAAAGCCAAGTTGAGTGTTTAGGCAGGATAATAAAATATTGTGGTCCACCATATCGAAAGCAGCAGTTAGGTCAATATATTCCCCATGATCGCTTTCCCTGAATATATCATTAAAAACCCTCACTAGAGGAGTCTCTGTGCCATGCTGGGTCTTAAAACCAGACTGAAAAACCACCATAAAATTATGTTCATTTAAAAAGGGCTTAACCTCCTTAGAAAACCAAGAAGGAACAGCATCACGAGGAGCACCCGATGGCTTCATGCGATCAACTACATCCTTTAAAAAGGTCAAATCCACTGGTTCAAATTTACCAAATACAGCCGAACATGGAGTCACACATGAAGGGTCACACACAAGTGCTGTAATAAGGGCTCTTGTAGCAAGAACCTTATCTACAAAAAAAAGTGCAAAAAAACATTACATGTTTTAAAACATGCTTCTAAACAGACAGGTTGTGAGGCATTTAGAACAGCATCAACTGCTTTGAACAGCACACTTGAATTATATTATTTGACAGATATTTTCTTTTAGCATCCTTAACAGTACCTTTTTTCATTACTTATTAATAATCCCTGTCTCTCTTCCACAGCACGTCTTTTGCCCTGTCTCTCTCTCCTCAGCCCCAACCAGTTGCGGCAGATGACTGCCCCTCCCTGAGCCTGGTTCTGCTGGAGGTTTCTTCCTGTTAAAAGGGAGTTTTTCCTTTCCACTGTCGCCAAGTGCTTGCTCATAGGGGGTCGTTTTGATTGTTGGATTTACTCTGTAATTATTGTAAGGTCTTTATCTTACAATAAAAAGCACCTTGAAGTGACTATTTGTTGTGATTTGGCACTGTATAAATAAAATTGAATTGAATTATATAATGTTTATAAAAATATAATACTATTCCCTTAAAAGTAAATACTGCTTAGAGGGCGAGCTGCCTTGGATTAGGTTTGCACTCTTGAAGTCTTTCTTGTTTCTTTATATTTTACTTGGAAAATGGGAAATAAGTGCAGTGAATTACTGAAGCTGTAAACATACATGGAATTAAATATATAAGACAAAAACTGTTCATATTAGAATGACTGTCTTTATTGTTCAGCACAGTCTGAAGTCGCTGCGGCAGCTTTCTTGTCATTTCTTTAAGTAGTCATCAAGAACAGTTCTCCAGGCTTCTTGAAGGACATTCAGAGCTCTTCTTGGGATGTGTTGGCTGCCTTTTGTTCTGTTCGCTCTCACGATGAACCCACACTGCTGAGGTCATGCTGAGGTCCACGCTCTGAGGAGGCCAATCCATGACTGATAGTGTTACACTGACAGTATATTTGGGATCATTGTTATGCTGATAAATGAAGCTGTTGCCAGTCAAATGCTTATCATTATTATTATGTTACTGCAGGCTGCTAGCAACAAACTTCCTAAACATGCAGTTTAAAATGGGTTCTTTGCTAAGTTGTCTGTTATGTGTAGACACGTTGGGTGCCTTTTTTATGTTTGAATTATTCAGTATGATTGAGTATTAAGTGGCTCAAGACCACTTAAAACATTATAAGAAAGTCTGGCTCCTGGGGAGCAAAATATTAAGAAACGAGTGATGGCTCAAGACTTTTGCACATCACTTTATATGCACATTAAATTTACTTTTACAATTTTTGAAAAAATAGAACATGTGCAATGAGGCTTCCTTCTGTTTTCACTTCTAAGTAAAACCAAATTTCATGCTGTAGTTTTATTATGGACATGACATCAAATGAGATGCTAATTATTCTCCGGCTCTGTCATGGGGGTGCAAATATGAACATTGTTGGTGAGTGGTTAGCCCAAAGCTGATACTTTAAAATCACCAGTTTATGATTGTGGGTTAGTTTTGGAGTGGCTAAAAATCATGTGCTATAAGTAGTACCAAATGTTGGTGTTTTTCTCAGAAGTTGCCAGAGCTCCAAAACATAAATGCAGTTACAGTCAAGCAGCTATCACATCAAATAAAAGCTAATGTTGCTGCAAATATGTGCTAACCAGTGCCAGAACCCAACAGATGGCTTATGGGTGAAGTGGCCCAGCTGAGGCCATTAAATATACTGTAGGATGACACATGGTTAGTTTTAATAGACAACGCAGAAATCAAAGTATTTTGAAATGATAATATACAGCATCTCTAAGTATGCAGTTTGACAAAATTATAGCTAGCTAGCTAGCTAGCTATTTATGAATGTAACTATAAAAAGACATTAGTCAGTAAAAGCCTTTTATTCCTGGCAGAATTTTGAACTCCCCCTCTATAATGAATGACATCGTGGAATATCATATGTGCTTACATATACAGTGAAGCAAAACAGAGAACCAAAAGTTTGTGCTTTGATTAGATCTGCTGCAGAGCCTGAAGCTTTTTTAAAGATGAAAACAAATCCAAGTCCTGAGTCCCTCTTTTTTACTTTCAGTCCACAGTGTCGGCTTCTCTGGCTTTTATTTGGACAGTTGATGCCAATATCATTTTGTGCGTCACATTGGCGCCATGATGAATATTTCAGTCACATTCCCTCTCTTTACTCCCCTGAGACCTGACATTTTTATTAGATTCCTTCTAGATTCAAGATTTCTTTTTCTTCTTTAACTTTTAGGGTATATTTCTTCTGCAGTTACATGGATATAGTTCAGTCTTGTACATGGTTGTCTTGCAATGACTCTGTACTGCGATATCATCGTTATCTTCAGCAGCATAAGGTGATAGCATCATATTGTGAGCTGCTCACATCAGTGCAAGTGAGAAGTAAAGCCTCTGTGTTTCAAACTGCACAGCTATGGATTCTGGATTCATTCACGTCTACGGATATAAATAAAGCTAGCATTATTGAAACTTTGCTATAAAAGTGGATGGTGAAAACCACTCCACCGAGCCTGCATTTTTATTCAGTTTCTTTTACGCGAAAGCACCCACAACTGCTCAAATGTGTCTGAGTGTGTGCTTAAAAGCATCGCCATTCATACCCGCAACATTCACACTGATTCAAACTGTCAGTTCAAAAGTACTTTCAGTCTGCCGCTTCATCAAGCTGACACATTCAGTTCAGTACAAAACTAGCCAATACAGGCACTGCACAAAAGGTTGATAGTTCAGGAGCAGATTTTTGAGCAGGCCAGTTACACTCCAGTAAAACTGGAATTACAATGTTTCCAAGTGCACCTTGGGTCCAGTCCTGTCCCAAACTACTCTGAGTTCAACCCCGTCGTGTTTCTGACTCATATGCTGAATAACAACCAGCACATCATCTGCTTCTCCCTTCAGGATTTCGCTTACAGGAAAGGTTTAAAAAACATCATGACTGACAATCTGTCCAGCTCTTACAGACTCAGACATTTTTCAGGTGCGGGGATGTTGTGATGTTATGTTGGTGCTGTTCTTTTTTTTTTTTCCCTTCTTTTTTTTGGCAGATTCCCCTCGCCTTCTTGCTGAGAGTGTGTGGGTGTTTGTGTGTCTGATGCTGAAACAGGTGGGGCCCTGTGATTGTTCCATTTGAAGAGAAAGCTGCCTGTGGATTGAAGAAATGTAGGACAGCAGCCTTTTAAACTCAAGCTGACTTCTACCGCAGCCCTCTCCTCATCGCTACCACTCCCACCATTAAGCCAGCAGTTAGCTGAGTGCATTGTCATGAGAGAGTTGTGTGAGCAGAGAAGCTCTGGATATGTGGATTGTGTTGTTATTTGGGACTTTACCTTTGTGAATAGTACACTATATATACAGAGCATCTCATAGTGGTTTGGTAGAAGTGAGAAGCCTATTTTTTGTTGGACACCTTTTGTGTTTTGCTTGAGGAACTTTTATATATCAACTTTTTTTTGGCTTTCCACTTAGTTTAGAGTTTGGGAGGTGAGTAGCTGTTGAGTGAACTTTTGTGCTGTTTTTGGGCATTGCTCATAAATGTGTTGCTTTGAACTCTGATTCATACACATCTGGCTTGAGATTGGGACATGTGCAGGGAGTCACAGAGCATTTTATATGAGTTATATGGTTTTCCCCAGGCCAGGCATGTAGCACTGTGATATTTGAGGTCTTATTTTTTTTATGGTTTTGAGAAGGAAGCAACACACCTTGAATAAGAATGAGCTGAGGGGAGTGAGGGGAGCTCCACTGCTAAAAGCTACTGATTAGTTTAATTACAATAGTGAGACAGTTCTGTGGCATTAAAAAAAGGAACTGGCGCCGCAGATCTCTGGGTGCACAAACTGAACCCCATCTGCTATTAGTTTTGTGGAAGGGCAATTTTCATTGTGGTTAAATTTGTGAGAGGACTTCCACTGCTCAGTCAGGCAATAAAATGCATCAGAATGATACAACACAACAGGGAAATATTAAAAAAAACATGATGTCATTTATATTCCTTCAGTTGGAAAACGAGCAGCGTTGCCATCGCAGGCAGCATATGGTCAGGAGCGGGACAGAGCTCAGCCTCAGCTGGTCAAACCTCCGCTCTGCACCCCCTGGCTTCCTGTGATCACCTCCTGTTTACCAGGCACAGCCATCTCATATCCAAAGAGACGCTTCAGCAATATTTTCCAGACTGAAAACATCTCAGAAACCTCTGTGCAGACCAGATACATTCAAGTGCACTGCTGGGAAAACATGGTAAACATGACCAACATGACATATGAATAGAGAGACTTGAAATGTGTTAAGATGCCAATTTTATGTCATCTTTATGATGCTAATCAAAGCATTTATCAAGAAGCATTGCTGTTTATGTAGTAAATTCAATAGATCGTTTAGATTATAATATACATAGACTGAATTAATAGAAATTTAACAAATGGTTAAATATTAAATATTTTAGGTTACATATGTCCATAACAAATGGACATATGTAACCTAAAATATTACCCATGCATTTTTCTTATATTTAAAAAAAAATTATATACATATTTATGCTTCTGACTGTAAGAATCTGTGTTGAACACATGAAGGCGCCATTTCCAAGCACATGGTGGTTCTCATGATCAGATAAAGCAAGATCACAATAACTGCACTTACAGATCTTGCATTTAAAATAAGCGACTGCCCTTGACAGGATTCTCCACAACCCCGTACTCATTTGGATCACACGAGTTGTTATTCAGCAAGAGTGGTACACCGGAGCGGCTCCGGAAGCCGAGGATATTTGTAGATTTTAAACAGATCCCAATCTTTAATCGAACTGATTTTTAATTTTTTTTTTTTTTTAAGTCAAATGTTTAAGTTGAACGGAAGTTAGGTTGTTCTCAGTGCTCTCAAATCCACCAGACTCCGTGTTGTTGTCTAAGCTCTGCATTTCCATTACGCACAGGAGAGTGCTCACATGCCTTCTGGACGAGCTCTCCTGTCAGAATGGAGCGGCGCGCAGCGGGAGCCTCTGTGACTGACCACACTGAGCGCCGCAGTGAAACACGAGCTTTTCCAGTCTTTCTCACCTCCTTACTTTCCCCCGGGCGCGTAAAGCGTGTCACTATTCTAAAGATCATGTCAGGACTCACGCCTTCTCAGCCTCCTAATCCACAGTTGGAGGTGTGTGGTTTCGTGCGCCAAGAAGTTCAAGGCTCCTTCCCGTAAAAGTCCTTCTGCGTTTATTTTTGTTTTCTTTTTTTGGTTTGCACTTTTTAAAAAAAAAATCATAATTTTCAGCTGAACACTGGTAAGCCCACCATGGCAGCTGCATCCTGAGGACTGAGATGGATTTAGAGGAGAAGGATGTGAACGTTTCGAGCTGTTTGCGGAATGAGAGCGACTGCGGGCTGAGCGCTACGTCGGCTGGAGTGTCCACTGCGCTGGCCAGCGTGCTGATCTTCACAATCGTGGTAGACATCCTGGGCAATGTGCTCGTCATCCTATCCGTGTACAGGAACAAAAAGCTAAGGAATGCAGGTGAGACACGCAGACTTTGTTTATTGCACAGAAATGGATACTTTGGGGACGAACAGGGCCGCAAAAGTTATTTCTTATTCTGATCATAACTACTCCAAAAGAGCTCGTTGTAATTGTTCTTTTTTAGCAGCTGGATTTAGAAAAAATTAAGTCGCAGCGAGCCACAGTACGAAATCCAGCCTTCTGGCTTCGCTTCATTCATAACTGAAATTATGTAATGAGCCCGTACAAGCAGACTGCTATCTGAAGTGGACCTCCAGTCTCAACGTGAAAGAGTTTCCACAGCCTTGCATGCCTGCTTTCATATCTCCTCATAAATAATGACCCCCCCCCCCAACCCCCCCAATTTGGCTTTAACCTTGCTGGTTGCTCCATCTCGGATAAATCATATCCTTCTTTATATCAGGTGTTATGAGCAGCCAAGGTGATGGACACTGCTCTGTAGCGTCTACATCCCTTTGTATAAGCTTTATGGCACACACACCCACCCTTTGTGGGCTACATCTGAAATGTTCAGAAAGCAGAGTGAAGGTCCATTTATCATGGACAGCTCCCTGTCCCTTTTCCTCCTTGGCAGTGGTAGCATTATCTTTCAGTTGCCCCTTTTATCTTGTAGCCTGTGATTTCTAATGGCTACTCAGAAGCCACTGTCATTCCTAGTGACTGACACTGTTTGTCTCCTAATAGCTGTGTTCACAAAACTATATATATATATATATATATATATATATATATACACACACATATATATATGTTCCTGTTAGGGGTTTTTATTTTCTCATTATTAATCAACATATTGAAGTCAGCTCATGAAAATTTTCATATGAAAAGCTGCACAGATATTCTCATGTCTTAGTCCTGTTTCTTCTTGGATAACAAATAATAGTCTCTTGTTAGTAAATGTTGGCAGTCATAAATGTACAGCGTTTTTTTCCCCTGTGTCTCCCTATAAATAAAACTGGAAAAAGCCATATCACAGGACAGCCTGAGCAGTAAAGTTACTGAAGCCCTACAGGGTTTAATGCATAATAACTAGCTGAGCAACAGATGCATGGACATGTTCTTCTCCACTGAAAAGAAACACAGAAGCGCATTTTACTTTAATTGACCAAGTCCCATGATTTCCTTACTAAAAATAAAAGCGCAGAACAGAACATTGAGATGTGTTTTTCGGAGATGTCTTGCAGAGGCTGACAACATATCTGAGAGCCACAAGAAAAGGTGCATTTGATACTGTGCTGCTTTGAACTCAAAGGTCTGGCGGAGGAAGTAGTGTGCACCCTGGCAATTATACCCAGCAGCTCCTCAGTTGAAAGTAAAGTCAAGAACGCCTTCTGCTCCGGCAAAAACACTAAACTTAGTGATCACAACATAATGCTAATGAGAACATGCTAATGAGGCAGCGGGATTAGGTCAGCGAGTGTTGGGGATAATGAGCCTTTAATTACAATTTCAAATACATTACATAACACACCCATTTTGTTCCTGTGTGCAACAACCGAAAGCCATTTGGCAGGAAGTTAAGGATCCCAGAGAATAATTTGATCATCTCTTTGGCAAAAAAATGACACAGTCCACTTGTTTCAAACAATAGGCCAGGAGTAAATGGTCTATTCAAGAGTCTACCTTGGGCTGGTGGACCGTTCACAGTGCACTGATTGCAGACCTCATGTCACCGTTCTCTTGCTCTAATTGGGCTTGGTGACATATCCAGTCACACACGAGTCCTCCCCAGAGTTGTTGTGTTCCATTTGTTAGCATGGATGAATAGAAACCTGAAACTCCAGTGGAAGCTTAGAGACTATCCTGCTATCGCTTGGCTTTTTTTTTTTTTCCAAGTGTGTCCTTAAGTGACTGAAATGTTGCTGCCGTTAGCCTATCAACAATCTCCTCTCTGTTCTTAAGCTATTTATAGGTTTGACTCACTTTGTATGAATGTTTAATTGTGCAGTTTCCAAAAGGAAAGAATGGACACAGCTAAAGAACAGCTGTAGAAGATCTGCAGGCTATAAAAATTGGTTCCTTTAATACATGGCTTATTTTATTTATTTATTTTTATTTGCACAGGATAATGCAACATCACTCTTTGGGCCTACAAGACATATAATATATAAAACACAAACTCAGATATAGATGTGTCAGGCAGACTGCCGAAAACATGCCATCTCATCTCTCCATTACACATTATTCGGACAGCTGGTTTGCTTCCTCACACAGCAGCAGCAGGACCTTTCCGCTCTGCTACACTTCAACACACTCACTTTGCACGCTCTCTCAATAAACCCCTTCACTCTCCACCATTTAATCCCTCATCCACCTCCCCCCAAATGCAAACAAACAAACAAACAATCAAAAAAAAAAACATTTGGTAGTTGCTGGTTCATATTCTAAGTGACATTGCCCCAGTGTCTTGATACATCTGGGGAGAACTGGTACCTTATGTTCCAGTTGTATCAGGTTTGCAGAGTCTTTCATGTGTGCAAATGTAACAGGATGCATCTGCCGAATCCTCAAAGTGCAGAGCAGTGGGCACTATAGGACTGCCAATGGGGGTGTTAACACTACGCTTTCCCACTGGGGCTAACCATACTAAAAATACACTCACAAAATGCAGTCGGGAGAGAGAAAGAGTGCAGTGCAGATAGAGAGAAGGGGGGGGGGGTAAGGGAGAGAGAAGGGGAGACAGAAAAAAGAAAGGGTGAAATGGGAGCAGAGAAAAATGGAAAGAGAAAAAGAAAAATCCAAAGATCCCACGTGTGCACGCGCATGTAGTCTGCCCGCCTGCCGTGTCGGGAGCTCTGGGTCGTGAGGTGTGTAAGAGTTGAAGATGGACTTGAATTTTGTTAAATCATGCATTGCATCCCCTCAGTCACTCCACAGTCATGAATAAAACCTCAAAACTGCAGCGTCCACAGGAGGTGCACGAAGGGTGGGGGTGAGTTAATTGAGTCAGTGGACTCGAGTGAGTCAAACCAGAAGCCGATTTAAATTGACAGCACAGATCCATGGGGAATATCACTTAGCACGCTCCATTAAATGTCTTTTTTTTCTGCCCCGGGAATAAAATAACATAAAAAATCATGGATGACATTAAGTTTTTCCAGTGTGTTCACAGGGCATTGTTAGATTCTTATTATCTAACTAAGCCACACCTGAAAATGTAGTCTCATATTTACAGCTCATCCATCCCAGACTGGAGGAGGCTCCTCTATAAAATTACCATATTTCGCCCTCCTCCCTTACAGGTAGTGCGTTTAATAAGCGAAATCCTGTCACACAGACACTATTTATGTACTGATGATCTTTTCTTCTTTTCTTTCTTTCTTGAAAAAAAAAATCTCCAGGCTGTTACATTTTCCTATGTCAGACATATGGGATATGATTGGTAGATGCACTTTGATGATGACAATGATGGTTTTGACCAGGCTCAAAGCAGGCTGCATCACCAAAAGGCAGCTCATGTCAGTTTAATGTTAAGCTTCAGAAGAAAAAAACAAAACTCCCCGGCCCCATGAACACGAGGTCATGAAGTCGCCACTACTAATTCATCAGAGCTTATGCCCTTGCCAAAAGGTTATTCTTACTTATTTATGATAACACGACTTACTGAGTCGAATGCAATCAAATGTGGGATATGCGCTTGTGCTAATAAGCCTCGTGCTTGTGACATTCAGCTGGATTCAGGCAAAAGTGTATAAAGCACAAGCCGGGTGAATTAAAAGCCTAGGAAGTCGAGTCTCCAGTCTGAGCAGTGAGCATGATGGGATACACGCCGTGGGCTTGACGGAGGAACACGCACCCGGGGAGATCCACATGTGCAGCAGGCATGGAAGCAGTAAGATTGAAAACCGACTCGGCCGGCAGCCTTTTTTTTTTTGTCTTGTGGTTTGTTTTTATCTAATTCGCTTGCTCTTCTTAATATTGCGGTGTTCTGCTCCAGCTTAGCTCC
>VOQJ01006051.1:36401-52003 GCA_015052665.1 Apistogramma diplotaenia
GGGGGTGGTGGGGGGAAGGTTGGGGCCGGGGGGGGGGGGGCGCCGTTTTTTTTTTTTTTTTGTCTTGTGGTTTGTTTTTATCTAATTCGCTTGCTCTTCTTAATATTGCGGTGTGCTGCTCCAGCTTAGCTCCCCCTTCTTTTTAAACATTTTATTTCCCACATTGTTTTACTACTCTGAAGCACTCGGTCGGAATGAAGCGGTGGCAAATATCTTTCTCCCACACTGTGCTCTGTGATGCGCTGCTTCAATTTATGTTTCATTCACCAGGAAATATGACAGAGTCACACTGAGGAAATTGACTGGGTGGTCACTCGTCTCTCGGGAGACAAGAGTCAGTTAATCTGATGCAACATTTCGCTTGCTTGACAGTTTTTGTGCGTGTGCGCGCTGCAAAGTCGGATCACTACTGAGCGAGTGGTGTCAGGCAAGTTAAAGGCTGCGTGTCAGCCGTCCCTCATGGCCTGCAACCAATCAGCATTCAAGTTAAGCTCTATTCAACACTTGATAATTATAGCTCGCAAAGACGTCTGCTCCATTCTTGTATCCGTGTGAGAATATCTCTGTTTGATACAGCGGTCATTTGGGTGCTTTGAGTTTGTTTGTGCTCATCATCGCCGGCCAAGTCGGTTAATTAAAACGGAGCGAGGTAATGGTTCATCCAGTGTTTGAATAATGGATGCCAACAAAACAAAGACAGTCATCTGGCCACTTCACAGCGATCCTCTCAGTGGTGCTTTAGCACTTACCTCATCCTCCCGACGATAAGCGAGTGAGAGGGTTCAGCCAGAGTGAGGACGCGGCTGGAGCATGCCCCCGTCCAGCCAGCGCGCACAATAAACACGGAGCTGTGTGATGTCAGCGAGGAATCAAACCTCTGCACAATGACAAATGCACACAGCGAGCACTGGGAGCATCACAAATGCAGTCTGACAGATTTGCCCACTGAGCTGACTCAAGGATGAAGAACAAATGCTTTTATTTTTATCCCAGCAGGTTTGAGCGATGGCTGGTGCTGTTTTAGTGACTCGGAAATAGACTGTGTCTGAAAACCCAGGCCGGTGGTCAATTGTGAAATCAGCAATCTGATTTTTCTTCATGACACTTTACAAAGGCCTGTATTCCTGCTGCCTTCTTCATCAGCGCACCACAGTGAATAAATAAAGTTGGTGGAGTGAAATAAAATTAGACCGGTTGCTAAACAACGTAATGTAGCCGTGTTGGGGTGCAGAGATTATGAGAGGCTTTGAATGCGGATTGATGGCCGCATGTGTTTCAAATCCATTTCCATCTTATCTGCCAATCAGCGCTGTTGTTTCAGCTGTTGTCCGAGGAGAGCCTCGCTCCCTCACAATTCAGCTTTAGAAGTTGGCGGTTATGCCACGTCAAAGTGTTGTTAAAATATTTAACATTATATGTCATTTATTTTTTAATCAGGGATGAAATGCAAGAGCAGCCAGCTGTTTGGTTATCATGACAAGCAAGATGTAACTCCAGCTTGTCCCTCAGCATTTCTTACACACTAAAGCACTTAGTCTCTGAAAAAGATGGGTAAACTGTATGTACTGGCTGTAAAACCTGTTTATTTGGGCAAAACGCCAACTTCATGCTGTCCTGACTTTACGCGGATCATAATTGTGCAACTTTTACTCAAAACTTATGGTAAGCTAATGCTTATTTTGCAAGACCGACGCCATTGCGTTATGGGGCCCATTGTATGTCCTTGTTATCTATCTTCTTATCAGACGTTACAATTTGATTTATTGTTTTATTCATCCCCCGCCCAGAACAGCTGCACCGTAGCAATATCACATGTCATTTTCTATAACACATGTCATCTGAGGAGATCCAGTGTCACACCAGAATCAGCACTGACCTCGGGAGGATAGGGACGTGTTTGAATGTAATCGGACCCTCAAACCACCCATGTCCTTGTTGATATGCACTTAAACTGTGGTGTTCTAAATATCTGACCGCCTTCTCCCAGGAGCAAGGAAGCATTACAGTGAGAACAGGATGATTGAAACATATTATTGGGATGGACCGGCCCATGGGGAGATAACGTTTTGCTCACATGCAGCTAAATTAATTAAATCTGGGTTTAATCAAAGCACTGGACAAACCAGATTGCGCTGATGTCAGTTTTAGTTTGTTGTTGCAAGGGACATGACTAGCCGGACAATATATCACGGTAACCCACCCAATATTTGCTCAAATAAAAACTATAAACACGCATTATTAGGTGCACCTGGTTAGTGCAGGGTTAGACCCCTTTTTGTCTTAATTCTTTGTGGCACTGATTCAGCAAGGTACTGGAAGCACTCCTCAGAGATTTTGGTCCACATTGATATGACAGCATCACACGGTTGCTGCAGATTTGCTGGCTGCACATCCATGATGGGAATCACCCCTTTCACAACATCCTAAAGGTGGTTTGTTGGACTGAAATCTAGAGGCCAGTTGAGACGACTTGAGCTTTGTGACGTGGCACGATCACCAACAGTGCTCAGGGAGGCTGTAGGGCTTAAATGATGTTCAGTTGGTAGGAAAGGGCACTAAGTGTGCCAAGAAAATTTCCCCCACACCATCACAGCACCACCACCACCATCACCAGCAGCAGCAGCAGCAGCAGCAGCAGCAGCCTGAACCACTGTTACAAGGCAGGACGGATCCATGCTTTCATGTTGTTTATGCCAAATTCTGAGCCTTATCAGGCTCATCAGACCACATTTTTCCAATCTTCTGTTGTCCATTTTTTGGAGCCAAATTGTGTTAACTAACATCTGTTTCCTGTTATTAACTGGCACCCAGTTTGGTCTTCTGCTGTTGTAGCTCATGTGCTTCAAGGTTAGATGTGTTGTCCAGAGATGTTCTCCATACCTTGGTTGTAGCAAGGTTATGAGTGGGCCTATAAGCTTAAAGCAGCCTGGCCAGTCTCCTTTCACCTTTGCCATTAACAAGACATTGTTGCTCACAAAACTAATGATGGCTGGATCTTTCTCTTTTTCAGCCCACTATGTAAACCCTAGATGTGGCTGTGTGGGAAAATCCCAGTAGATCATCTGTTTCTGAAACACTCAGACAAGCCCATCTGGTACCAACAACTATGCAAAGTTCAAAGTCAATTAAATCACATTTGTTCCCCATTCTGATGCTTGAACTTCAGCAAGTTGTCTTGACCATGTCTACATGTCACGCAGTTGCTGCCATGTGACTGAATATTTCACATAAGGTGGCATGTGAACCTCTTTGTGCCAATAAGGAAAAGTTAGAGTCCGTTAAATTTAACAGCAGATTCTTTAAAATTTCTAGCTAGACTCATTTAAACCAAACGCTTGCCATTAGCTTCTACACCTAGCAGCATTAGCATAAACAAGTATGTACCTGGATTTAGATTGGAGCCATAAAAAAGAATGTGGCATGAAATGCATACAGGCATTCTTGGTTTCAGCTCATGAGAGACTGACAACAGGATCATATTTTAGTGCATGAGGGGTTAGCATTATTTTCCATTGCCTCTCTAGCTACGTTTTCTGACATGGGGAATGTACAAATACTAGAAGACAGTAGTTTAAGTCCTGTCTCACTGCCTTTTATACACTTTTATTAGACTTTGCTTTTATGTTTTCTATCATTGTTTATTTATGTAAAATATTGAAACTGCATGGTTAGATTTAGGAGAAATGTGGTTTTTCAATGAAGCTCATCATGAAGCACATCAAGGAAACGTCACAGTAAAGCCTCCACTGTCCCAAACGAAGGAATAACCCAGAGCTGGGAGTTTAAAAAGAGGGAGCTGCATGTTTTTAATTGCACTTTTGGTCACATTTTGTCAGTTTTCATAACCTCTTCTTTTTCTTCAGGCAACATCTTTGTGGTGAGTTTGTCTGTGGCAGACCTGGTGGTGGCGCTGTACCCATACCCTCTGGTCTTGACAGCCATCTTCCACAATGACTGGACTATGGGTGACCTGCACTGCCAGGCCAGCGGCTTCATCATGGGCCTCAGTGTCATCGGCTCCATTTTTAACATCACGGCTATCGCCATCAATCGCTACTGCTACATTTGCCACAGTCTCCACTACGATCGTCTGTACAGCCTGAGGAATACACTCTGTTACCTCGGTCTTACTTGGCTACTCACTGCCATCGCCACTATTCCCAACTTCTTTGTGGGCTCACTGCAGTACGACCCTCGCATCTACTCCTGCACCTTTGCCCAGACCGTTAGCTCGTACTATACAATCTCAGTGGTGATTATTCACTTTCTAATCCCTTTGTCAGTGGTGTCCTACTGCTACATGAGGATATGGGTTCTCGTGATTCAAGTGAAACATCGAGTTAAACCGGAGCAAAGGACCAAACTGAAACCCAGCGACGTGAGGAACTTCCTGACTATGTTTATGGTGTTTGTCTTGTTTGCCGTGTGCTGGGCCCCACTGAACCTCATAGGCCTGGCTGTAGCTATAAATCCTCCGAAAGTTGCACCCAACATACCCGAGTGGCTCTTTGTCACAAGCTACTTCATGGCGTACTTCAACAGCTGCCTCAATGCCATCATATATGGACTACTCAACCAAAACTTCCGTAAAGAGTACAAGACGATCCTCCTCGCTCTTTGCATTCCACGTTTGCTCCTCATGGAAACTTCAAGATGTGCCACAGAGGGACTGAAGAGCAAGCCTTCACCGGTTGTAACAAACAATAACGTGGCAGAGGTAGATGTGTGAACTTTTACTGGGGAAGTGGATGCGTGCTGTGATTCACTGAGTGCCTTTTCAGGATCTGTATCTTTTTCATGTTGTGAAGATACATTTGCGTTTGGACACAGCACGGCCGCCATCATGTTCCTTTCAGCCTGTTGGACACTTTGCACTCCTGTTGAGAACAAACACCGATTGTATTATTAGCATTTTGTGTTCAACTGTGGCTTTCCGAACACGTCAACAGACTGGGAGGGAAAAAAGTACAGAAAGAGCAAATTACCAAAAACATTCAGATTGTAGATGGTGGTCAGCTGTGAAAATTACTTTCTTAAAATCTTTCATGCACACTTAAGGTTCTTTGGGTGGGGAACCTGCTTTTTAAGCCGCATCCTAGCATGTGCAAATCACGTGTACGAGAATGACTCACTGCCTATTTGCACAGAACAATTATGAGCACGTCAGCACCACGGTGATAATGAAATAAATGTATTTTCCATCGCCTCTGTGTCTTTGGGCTCTTAAATACAGCAATAATGATGGAAAAGCCTTAAGGTTTGTTTCCTTCAGTTGAGTCCTTAATCTAATTTTGGGTTTAAACAGAAGCCCTTTTATGGATCAATTACCAAAGACTTAATGCTCTTATTTGGATGTTAGTGACTCAGAGTATAAAAACTGGGGCAGGTGCCAATTCGGAAACACATCTCAGCTTCAGTCTAAATCTCTGAGTTTTTCCTCACCGTGAGTGAACATCTCTGCCTCCGTTTTCGCTGTGAATGTCATCTTATTAATTCACCATGATGCTGTTTCACCCTTGGTTTCATCTTCTGAGCAATGATGCAGAGGGAAAATCGTGGAAGCTTTTTCTTCCGGTTGCAACTGAGGAGAAGGAAAAGACAAACATGACAATGGTTTTGTGTGCCAGTGCAACAAAGCATGCCTTGTTGTTTGAAAAATTCTCTCACACCTTTTTGTCAGATCGCTTGTGTTTTTAGCTATTTCAACTTTTGCACTCAAATGTCTATCAGACTAAGAAGTTCAAAGCCCCGGGTGTCGCCTTTTTGACCCTAAATGATTTAAGGATGCGGGAGATTGTGCAATGAGGAAGAACGGATGATAAACAAAGCTCACTTTCTTCTCTATAAAATGCCGAAGGGACTTGATAAGTATCAGGAAAGAAGAGATGTAGTTCCGTGATAGTGCAAGGGTGCCTGAGCACATGTCACCCTAGCCAAGATGAGCTCTGACAGCCTCCCAGCGTAACTTCCACCCAGCAAACAAACTCTGAGCAGTTCACCTCACAGGGAGGCTCCAAGATGTCAATGTGACACATTTTTGATATGATGCGCTGTTACTGGAATATTAACGAGATTGCACATTCCCAATGTCTTAGCTCAGGATTTGTAAATATCGCCAGCATATTCCACCTTCACTCACTGATCCACTGTCCGGCTTTTGTATTCTGCTGTGCTTTGAGGCAGCTAAGCTCGAATAGTTCGCCTGATGTCTGACTAAATTAAACCATCAGCGGATGATTACAGATGCAGAAGTAGGAATCTGAATTCATGAGGGATGTTGGCTCAGCACTCAAGCTGTCTTACAGAGCCAGGCGACGTCAACTTGCACAGCAGCAAAACGACACAAAACTGTTCAGTTCTGCTGCTAACAAATCAGTGTCTGTGATGTGGAAGAAAGAAGCAACCCACATGCCAGTGCAAAGCCAGCCACAGATGAGTGGCTAAAGGGGCTTGAGGGAAAATGACAGCATTCACTACAGCACCAAAGAGTCACAGACGGATGGCTTGGTCACCCTTCTTCCTTCTGCTTTCACCTTCTACTCTTCATTCTCTCCTTTTCCTGCTCTTTTTTTTTATTTTTTTACATAAGCTGTTTATTTTCTCTTCTCATCTCCTAAGGCATCTTATAATAGTCTCACCTTTTATTTGAAACTCAAGGTTAAAAAAGGAAGGTTTCTAAAAGAAGAAAGTTTGATGACTACATCACGCTGATTAGCCAATTATACCTCATTCCACTGTTCAACCAGAATGCAGATATCAAAGTTTCTTTTCTTTTTTTCAAATGTAGTTGCAGATTTTGCTCACTGGGACATCACTAGGCAATCTCTGTCCATTATAACAGCTACAGCAGTGTGCAAATATCTTGTGTGACCCTTAATTTCTCTACATTTTGCGAGCAAAATGGCAAATACTTACATGGAAATACAGTATATAAGGCAAAGCAGAGTTTATACAATTGTAACAAGTTGGAAGTCAATATTTGGTATGACCAACTTTATTCTTCAACACATCCTGAACCCTCATAGGCAAGCTTTTCTTTTTAAAAAAGTTTATTTAAAATAGTCTTCAAGAACAGTTCTCCAGGCTTCTTGGAGGATATTCAAAGCTCTCCTCTGAATGTTGGCTGCCTTTTGTTCTGTTCTCTGTTAAGATGATCCCACACTGCTTCAATAATGATTTGGGCTCTGGGGAGGCCAATCTAGTTCTTGTGTAATTTGGCATACGTCAGCCTTTTCTCCATGTTTCCCTTCCTTAAAAAATAGCTTCTTAACAGACATCCATCCGATGAGGCCATTTCTAATGAGGTTTCAGCAAACAATAGATGGCTCATCTCTCAGGTCCTTGTGCCAGGTATGGATTTCTTAAGGATATGACTTTCAGATACTGTTCATCTGCTGTAGGCCTGCTACGTCTTCTTTGGTCCTCCACTCATATAGTTTCCTCGGATCTTTAGCATGCACTGCACATTATGCTGAGATATTTAGCTAATAGCACTTTGGTCACCTTGTTGGTGCAAAAATACTATTCTATGCCTTTATGCCTGTGTTAGCTTTGGCACTTTTCATAGATTCAACTAAAAAACTGGACCAAGTTATGTGCTTTAGTAACAGGCTGCTTTAGTGCCTAAAGAGACAATTTAAAATAGATTGTTTTTGCTAAATTGTCCATTAAGTATACACACAACACTGGTTCATAACCCTGACTTAGGTGCCTTGTCTATGCTTGAATGACTCAGAGGTCAGTGCTAAGTGATTCAACAAACAAACAAACAAACACACATTTCTCATGGAAATGGTAAGACACAGGGACTGGACTAAAATGGGTGAAAAAGCAGCCAATGTTCACAGAAGAACTTTGAAAGCCCTTGAGGTGGCCTGGAGAACTATTATTCAAGAACACTTGAAAATATTACAAGATGGTCTGGCTCCCCGGAAACAAAATATAAAGAAATGAGTGGTGGCTTGAGACTTTTGCACAGTACTATACTGTAGGTCCATAAGTATTTGGTCAATGACACAGCTTTCCTAGTTTTGGCTCTGTAAACCAAACCATCAAGATTTGCTTGACTTGCACACTTTCAGCTTTGATTCGATGGTTTATTTTTTCAAATTTTTGCATTAACTGTTTAGGAGCTACAGACATTAATATTCCCCTATTTTCAGAGGCTCAAAAGTAACTGGACAAACTAACAATTTCAATTGCAGAGTTTCTGATACTTGGTCAAAACTCTTTTTCAGTCAGCGGCTACCTGGAGTTTAGAACCTGTGGATATGATTGAATGTTGTGCTTCTTCTTTGAGATGTTCTACCAAGCCTTTACTGAAGCTGCCTTCAGTTGTGACAGTTGTTTGTGGTTCTCGCTGCCTTCTTATTTGGTTTCAGTAACTGAAAAGCATGCTGTGTGGGGTTGAAATCAACTGACTGAGTAGGCCATTGCTCAGAGTTATTCTTGGGTTGATTATTTTGTTGATTAGTAAGGATGGGTCATCCATATCCATATGCACTGGGCTGAGAATATGGTGGAGAATATAGCCCTGTACACTTCAGAATTCATCCCGTTGCTTCCATCAGCAGTCACAGCACCAGTAAACACTGGTGGCCCTGTTCCACTGGCAGCCATTCATGCCCATGCAATTACGCTGCCTCCACAATATTTGACAGATGAACATGAGTTTCTTTCCTTTGCCATACTTTTCTCTTCCAATCATTATGTTAGAAGTTCATCTTTGGTTGTCAAAAAATTAAGTCTGGCAAAGTCTGGTGGTTTGCACCTTGTTGTAAACCCTTCATATTTTGATTCATGAAGCCATCTCTTTATTGTAGACTTTGATAATGATATGCTCAACCCTCAAGAGTGTTTTTCACTGGGTTTGATGCTGTGAGTATGAAAATGGGTATAATTTCTGACCACTTAGCCAAATCTTTTGTTAAATCCCTTGAATTAAAGCTGGAAGTTTGCCCTCCAATCCAACGTTTACCTCATTTTATGCACATATCTGTAATTATGCTAAGCTGTTCCTGGCTCACCTCCTCTTCCGCCCACCTAGTCCACCCCCCACTGTCCCGCTACAGTCCCACTCACCTACAGGTTCTCTTGCAACACGGCACCAGTTCACAGTGCTGAGGAGTGTTTCATCAAGAGGAGGAGAGGAAAGTGCTTATATTGTAATACAGGAAGTCTCGGCCAGAGAGAGCGGTGTTCCGACCGCTCAGAGAAGTCAGTGCACACCTCAAAAAATTAAAGGCATGAATATACATCAGCACTGTTTTGGGAAGTTTTTATTCCACTTACAGTAATGTGACAAGTTGTCAAGTCACGTTATTGTTGTTTCAATTGTCTTTTCTTCTTTTACACTATTATGTGTCTACTCTGCTTTGTGTGCATCTGTTTTGCTGTGACGTAGCTGCGTGTAGGAGCACAGAATACACTGGTACATCCACAAATCTGATGTAAAATGTTACTGACACCTTGGACACTCGTGTTTGCTTGCTGATTGGCTCTTATCAGTCTAAAACAATTTACCAAAACATTTAAGCTATAGAGTCGCATTTCTTTTGTGCTTTGCACTTCTTTTGTGGGTACGTCTTCTCCATTGCCACAGCTAATTTTCATGAGGGGAAAATGCCACAGGTACTGCTCGTCCCATCAAATATCTGCAAATCCACAGTAGTGTTTCCTGCCACTGTTTTTTCTATCCAAACAAAGAAATAACTGTTTTTGTTGTTGTCGTTGATGTTGCCATTGCTGGTTTTGACAAGTAACCAAAAAAAAAAAAGTAAGCAAATGGTTTTGCTGGTAGTTTCTTCCTGTTATAAGGGAGTTCTTCCTTCCCAATGTCACCAAGTGCTTGCTCATAGGGGATCATGCCATTGTTGGGGTTTTCTCTGTATTATTGTATTCTTTATCTTACAGTATAAATATACCTTACAGTATAAAGCGCCTTGAGGTAACTGTTATTGTGATTTGGTGCTGTATAAATAAAACTGAATTGAACTGAACTGCTAATAGCTCATCTGGTCACATCTTCATTCATTTGTTTTCCAATTAAAACACCATTAAAAAATAATAATAATGTAATGAATATAGTGTATGTATGTGTGTTTGTTCCCCAAACTCCTCCTAGATGACTCCTGGTTCAATCCTGGTGAAACTTAGCCTATAATCTTCCTACGATATCAAGATTTGTAATATTTATATGGTGACTGATTAAAATATTTACTCCTTTTTCTGTGTATTTGTATATGAAAACTGCACAATTGAGGCCAGCTCATGAATGTACGACGTTTTTGTGCACGTAAGTCGGCCATAACACTGGGATGTACTGTAGGAACCAGGATTGACCTTAAATGCCGCAAGTAGTTGCTGCAAATGGTGGGTGTAGCTGCTCATTCCTTTGAGGTCAAGTGTTGCTTTGCCTTTTCAGTCATTTACATCTTATTTTCTGTGTTTACAGTTAAAGGCCCTCATTATTGATATTTATGTTGAGGTCTGAAAACTGTCTGACTTGAAGCAAAATGTTCAAAGACCTGCCCTTTCTTCTTTTAGTGAGTACTTTAATAGTACAGTAATTAAGCTATTTAGGCTTATGATTTATTGGTACAGCAACATTTACAAGTAACAAAAGTGAAGTATAACAATCAGCGTAAATAGTTGCCAATGATATGAGTTGTACAACATACAGGACGGGGCCGTCATCTTTTCTTATAAGTTACATGTTTCTATTGCATTTCTAATGGTTCCAAATGGTTAATAAATAAATGTTTGCAGTAAATTTCTCAACTGTAATTTCACCACGTTTGATGCAGGCCTGGCAAAACTGTCCATAGGGTGGGTTTTTCCCTGGTAATAATAAGAATAAAAATTCTTCTTGATGTAGCCTCATGCAAATATTGAAGCTAGTCTCATCCTGAATGTTGACTGGGGTTTGGTGCCTGAATGAAATCCTGGCTTTCTGAATCTGTGTGTTTTCTGTCATTGATGTACTGCCGTCCCAAGGTGAAAACATTCAGCTATCAGTTATTCAGTTAGTTTCCAGCGTTAACTGCTCATTTCATTTATGTTTCAGGCATGGAAACGTGGACATGTTTAAAAGGTCCGTCTTGGTATTTAATACTTGACTTACTGTTCAAAATTCTAACCATATTCGACAACTTTAAAATAGTGTCTTTGTCAAATAATTATTGTCCTTACACTAAGCAGACTGATTGAAAAGACTGTGTCATAACTCATATTACTCAGCAGATACATCCATAATAGAATCGAGAATCTGGGATGAGTGGCTGAAGTGAACCCCCTCCACTGT
This sequence comes from Apistogramma diplotaenia, assembly GCA_015052665.1. NCBI lineage: Eukaryota > Metazoa > Chordata > Actinopteri > Cichliformes > Cichlidae > Apistogramma > Apistogramma diplotaenia. Next base: position 47,704 of record VOQJ01006051.1, read on the forward strand.
GCCTGTCACTTTGTGATTTAATATGAAGGGCAAAAGCTTGAAGACATTTTTCTTACTGTGTTCAAGGACAGCATAGTCTACCCATGCTGCTGTATGCTATATGATCCATCATAACTCATGCCTTTATTTTGCCAATTTCACATAGCTATGTGATTCTGTCTCACTGTGAGTCACGTGGTCTTTCTGAGCAGTATTTTACAGTCTGCCTGGATGCTCAGCTCTATATCAGATATGTGGCATAAGCTTAGAGCTAAGTCACAGCATAGATGGCTATACATTTTTTTAAAAAAATCCAGTGTAAACAACAGTTTTTTACACCCAAGATTGATTTTCTTTCCTCATTTTTGGGTAAATATCTCACAGCCCTCTATGCAGCATCATCTTGATGTCCCTGAGTATTTACTCCTGCAAATACACCAAGTGGAGCAAGGCGAAACTCAGATTTATGTGATGACATGAAACTCTACTCCTTTTACAGCCGTGCACCTACTTGCTTATTTTCCTCCCTCCTTCAGTGGTACGTGTGCATGAAAAGTGTTAAAGAAACAAATCATTTGTAGAAGATTATTTCTACGGCAGCGGAGCTCTGCCACAAAGTGGATGAGCAATGAAGCATTATATGGCCCAGCCCTTGCATGACAGGGTGGTTTTTTTGGCCTGCTGGATGAAGCTGCACATAACGCCACTCTCTGCACAGAGGAATTTCCACAGCTCTTGCACATTATTGCCTCTTGCAACAGGGAGACTCACTGTGGACCTGCTGCTACAATGGCAATTCTAACTAATGCATTTGTCCACCGGGTTTAGCGCTGCCTGTGTTATCATGCATATGATGTGTTCCTACATGTCCCGATGGGCTGTGGGTCACAATACTACCAGGAGGTTTTAGGTTTTAGGTGTCGTACATCCAAGGAAGCCAATGAGAGCCAGAAACGGGGATGATGACAATGATTTGACTTGACTTCATTTGTATCATACACTACAGAGGGGATTGGAGTTTAACTTCTTACTGAAGATATACTTAGATCTTCATGCTTAATATACTTAAATTACCAAAATGTATCATTTTAAATAGGAAACTGCAACTTGATTGATATTAAATTGCTACATTTATGTCACTGATGTGTTTAGTAGGGATTCAATTGCCCATAGATGTGAATGTGACTGTGAATGGTTGTCTGTCTCTCTGGAGCGGGTGACCGTGTGTGTTGCCGTGCGGTGCAGGCAGCGTGGGTTCGATTCCCAGCCTGTCGCCAATTAGCGTGCATGTCTTCCCTGTGTTTTTACCCCCTTTCCTGTCTAAAGCTGCCGTGGCAACAAAGGAATTATTCCCAGTCAGAACAAATAGTGAGACATCTGAAATGTGTTTCAGATATCTTGAATTGAAGCCTCTGTACAACTCAATGGTAAATTTCTACTAGTCTGAATGTAATTAGAAATATCTTAATTTACTAATATGTCTAGTCATAAATCAGTTTCAGATATCTGGAATGTAAGTGTGATGAAACTGATTTTATGTTAAAATCACCACAGTGCTTCCAACTTTGTGGGAACGGTTTGGGAAAGACCCTTTTCCTCTTTTCCCAGCATGACTTTGCCCCAATGCACAAAACAAGGTCCACTGGCTGAATCTGGATGACTGTGCAGGGTGGCCAGATCATAACCAACTATATATGGGACAAACACAGTTTTTCACTGGAATTAAGTGGGATGTGTTAACCATGCTGAGTAGTAAAATAAAATATAAAATATATTATATTTGAATGCATGCGTAGATTGACCATATTTTTGCCAATTCTAACACACATATACATCGTCACTTTGCATCATATTTTCTGCTGTGTGAAACTGAAAAATAACTAAGAGAGAGAAAACGAAGTTTCTCAGAACATACTGCACCTTCATTTTCTTTGTAGTAATTTTCATCATATTCACAAAAATCTGCAAACCGTTTGTCTTTTTGGTAACTTGTAACTTCCACTCATGGGCATAACATTAGACAGGCTAAGGAATAAAAATGTTGTGCAGTCTCCACTTGAAGAGAGACCCTCTCATCCAACATCAGTGTGAGCTCACAAATTCTCTTCTGGGCGAATGGGTGAAAATTCACAGAGATGCACTGCAGGATTTTGATAATTTCTTGTCTTTGTACCTTTAACTGTTAAATGAATTAAATCATTATATGGTTATTAAATACAATGGCTTGTTACCCTTCAACAATCCAGTAGCTGCACAAGCAGGAACGGCTGAGGCTATAAATAACATAGGCTGTCTTTAAAGCTGTTCAGTTCTTACTCTGGTTTCAAACGGAAACTTTTACTGCGGCGGTTCCCTATTACGACACTTTAAATATTTTCTGAAGGACACTCTGTAGCTCGGTCTGAGCAACAGGTGTGGAATGTCGAGTGCCTCGTGTTTGGCATTGACTGCCGGTGAGATATGGAGTCCGAATAGCCAGGGGAGCCCAGACACAGAGGACCATGAGAAATACTTCCAGAAGGTCAGAGGTCAAGATTCATTTGAAGGACAACCTTCAAGCAAACTTGCAATAAAAGACCCTTACACCCTTGTATTCCACTGAGAGCACAAGTTTTGTCAGGCTTCTATTTTAGAACTGGTTGTTTTATTAAAATTTATAAACCCACCATAACGGGGTGAACAAGTGCGTCTAGTGAGTGTGTGCTGACTCCATCTTGTGTGGTTTATGGTCTATTCCCAAAGCTCACTGCAATAAACTATCTAATTACTTTCCAGTTTTCATCTGTATCCAGGGAAAATATAAGTCCGGTGTGTTTAGAGGAAGGAATTTTGACCTGGAATATTCACTGATGACCTGTTTATCAAAAGAGGTCACTGTTTATTTGATAGTTGGTCCTAACTGTAATAATGCTGCGGGGAAGAACACGCACATCCAATCTAGTCTGAAGAAGGGCATTGTCGCCCGAAACGTCACGTTTTTTTCTGTCGGAAGAATAAAGAATATCAATAGGAGTTTTTGGTGTGCGGACCCTCTCTGTTTTTTGAATCCTAACTGTAATAATGTAATGATTAGTATGAGATGTCCCGTAACATGACATCTCATGAAGATGTAAGTTAGGCTTGTTGTATGTTGCACATTATTTTTGTGGAGCGAGCATGGGGAAAGGCGACTTCAAAGAAAACCGAGTTATTTAGAATATGATTTATTAAACAAGAAACCAAACCAAAACAACGGAGAGCCACAAAACCCAGGGAAGCAGAGACAAAGGGAAACCGGGACGAAACACCAAGAGACACACACTAGCAAAGACTAATGACGCAACACTGGACCAACAGAGACACAGACTTAAATACATCACAGGGTAACGAGAGGATAGGGAACAGCTGGGAAACACGGCAGGCAGACAGGTGAAGACAATCACAGTGACGAGACTAGGAGGAAGCAAAACTGACTACAACACACACGGGCCAAGACACCTTCAAAATAAAACAGGAAGAACATGAACCCACGCAGACTTGACACCGGATGGCACAGAGGAACACAGAACAAGGGGAAACACAAACACGGGACAGGAACGCAGGAGGAAAACAGAGGTATGGGAGGAAGGAACGAAAACCACCAGGTAATAATCATAAACACACAAAGCTGGGCAAACGGCCCAGGACATGACAAAAACTTCATGGATGGATAGATAGATGCTCAGACAAGAAGGTGCAGAGTAGCCTGTAAGTAATTCCTCTGATCCAAATGTTTGTACTTTCCTGCAGAAATTTCACAGTGACTGGTACCAGCAACAAAAGATAACCTTTAAATGTTATCATGTTTATGTTCCATTTTCTGATGTTATTTTTGCTTTGCTTGATTTACAGAAAGCCCAGACTCTGTGTCAGTCTCTGAATTGGATCCTATTCTGATGGTGGAGGACACAAGGACACAGTACAGGCTGCAGTGTGATGTCATCAATGTTGCTCCTGTTCAGTACCTCACTGTTAGCTGGTTCAGAAACAATGAAAGCATCGTGACACAGCGTTTCAACGGCACAACCAAAACACCAGTCAATGAGTCCTCTGTTCTGACAGTCACCATCAGCAGAGAAGAGAATGTAGCTCAGGTCAGATGTGAAGCTCAGCTGGACTTTGGAGCAGATGGACCACAACTTCCTGTCATTTCTCAAACACACAGTGTTTCAGCGCACTGTGAGTGAACATCCTGCTGCTTACACACAAACAGAACTTTATTTTAATATAATATTTGAGCTCAAATTAAACAAAAGTTCTTCTCAGTGTGGACATCTATGGTGCAATTATGAAAGTGAATAAA
>VOQJ01006051.1:54599-71257 GCA_015052665.1 Apistogramma diplotaenia
TATATATATATATATTAGATGATTCATATTCCATTGTGTGTTTTATGATGTTGGGATGTGGAAGAAGAGCATATGAAATGATAAAATGAATGTTGTCCTGATTGAAAAGACATTCTGAGCTTTAGCAAATATGAATTTTACTATTTAAGAGTACCTTAATATGCAATACTGCAATCCTGAATGCTGTCAAACGACAGACTGATGACCTTTCCAGGGTGCACCCTGTGACCCTGAAATGGAAAAGCACAGGAAAATGGATGGATGGATGGATGGATGGATGGATGGATGGATGGATGGATGGATGGATGGATGGATGGAAAGCAACTGTTGTGATGCATTTGCACCAAAGAAGTCAACACCATCTCAGCTTAACTATCACCCAACTGCCCTCATATTACACGCGATGAAGGTGCTGGGGAGGTCTTGGAGCACATATGATCACAGGTGAAAACATCCTTTGACTCTCTGAAGTTTGCATACAGACCAGATCTTGGTCTGGATACAATGATACACATGCAGCAGAGAGCCTACTCCCACTTTGATATTAATGTCAAGTGGATTTAACACGATCTAGCAGCAGCTAGAAGTTACAGGAAGCTCGGTGTAGTTTGCAGTGGTCAGCTGGGGGAACAGCATTTAAGCTGGTGGTGCCAACAGACTGAATAAACTGATCAGAGAGGTTGACTGTGATTGGCTGCAAAATTGAAGTTGTGCTGAAGAAGAGGTCATTGAGCAAACTAATTTAGATAATCCCGACCACCTTTGCACCACTCACTGGGCAAGCAGTGGAGTACCTTCTCTAAGAGACTGATTCAGCTTTGCTGCCAGTATATAATACAATAAATCAGCCTAACAGAGACAGATAATTATAATAATGTATAACATTAAATACTAAGCATGTACTGCATGTATATAAATCATGGTATAAAGAAAGCACATCCTCTTTCAAGTCAGATTTTACTCAATTGCTTTTATAACCAACTTTATTACTCACACCACTCTTCTTTACAACGTTACCTCAGTTTATTGAGTTTTGTGGGCATTTGTTAACACAGAGCTCTCTTAAGGTCCTGCCACAGCATTTCAATCAGGCTGAGGTTTGACTGGGTCCTCGCAGCACTTTGATTCTTTTCTTTTTCAGCCTTTCTGTTATAGATTTGTCGCTGTGCTTGAGATCATTGTTCTATTGCAGGACCCAATTTGGGCAAAGCTTTAGCTGTCAGACAGATGGCCTCACATTTGTCAAAATGCATGACGCATACATGGCCCTTGGTCAGCATGTAGCCTTTGTGATAGTGAACAAGTGTGTGAAGTTTGATGGGACTAGTCTGAACAGTATACATCTATGGTGTGAATTTGAACGCCGATGCTAAGGCTGTTTCAATAAGGAGAGATCATTTGGAAAAGCTGAACATTATTTATTGATATACAGAATTTATTTAATCTATTTGGTGGTTAGACTGCGATGGCCCATTGAAGCAGAATGGAATTAGGACAGGACCCTCCCGGAGTCTAGACGCTGGTGGTAGTGATGATAAAGATGAAGGCTTGGATGGTGCACTGAGTGAGTTAGATGATGTGGAGATGGGGAGGAGGTGGGTTGCACGAATAAGTCTGCAAGGAAGAATGACAGGTAAGCAGCGAGATTTAAAGTATGCAAAGTGGAGACTGACTGGTTTTAAGTACGCGTGCAGAAAGATGATTGGACTAGAGCAATGATATCAGCTTTGAGTTTGACAGAATAGAAATCAAACATGTTGTGAAGAACAAACTAGCAGCCATAAACCCAGGAAAGCAGATACAGGTGTAACCTTGGGGTGAATTTTCTGGGATGTCCAGTCCTCCTGGGGAGATTGGTGGCTATACTGGATGTTTTCTGCTTCTGAAGAATCTTTCTCACTGCAGGATGATGGACTTCAAATGGTTTAAAAATGGTCTCATAACCCTTCCCAGACTGATAGATTTCTTCCTTGCCATTGTGTTAACATACACCTGAATGCTCCAGAGCACAAAACTACCAAAACTTCTGCTTTTACAGAGGTGCTCACACTGATGATCACTTAATCAAGCAGCTGCTTTTCACCCTTAATGCAAGCAGTAACGGTGTACATAGCTTTTCCACACACTGTGTCTACATTTTGCCTTAGTTTTTATTAAATAAATAATGACATGGTGCAATGTGTCATATGTTGTAGTTCATCTGAGGTATTTGAAAACATTTTAAACCTGGTAAAGAGGAGATGATTTCTATCATGTCTTGATACGTAAAACATTGGAACTGGAAGAGGGTGTATTGCCTTTTTACTGTAACTATATGCATGTGCATATTAATTTTATTAATAAAATTATCTTATCATTAGTACATTTACTTATAATAAAATTCTGGGCTTATACACAAGACTTTTCCTAGTAGGAATTTGTTTTTAAGTTGTTGCAGTGGTACTTTTTCCAAATAGAAAGGATCATATTTTCACAGTATTAGGGCTGCTAATTACTCTCATGACTGCAAGGCAGACGGTGTTGTGCCAAAAAGGGGATCATCTGCAAAAATACCTTTGCACATGTGGGTGACTAGACTGTAATGGAGAAGATTTATGAAGGGCTTATATATAAAATAAAGAAATAACTTTTTTTGCCAGTATCTTTTTGAGTCTGAGTTGCTGTATCTACATTATAACGAAGCCAGTCCTTTTGGCGACCTAAAATATCTTCATAGAACTGTGATGTTATATTTGTTGCAGTTTCTGCTGCTCTCTTGGCCAGATTTCTTTTGAAGTTTTTTTTTAATGTCAATGAAAGTTTTACCCTGATTAATAACAGCTTCTACTGTGACAGGAATGTTGTTTCTCCTTCAAAATGACTTGATATCATTTATTAGAGGTATGTTTGGCATATCGTTCGCAGATTATAGGCCAAAAGCTCATTTACAACTGTTTAAATAAAGACAGTATTTGTTTGGCAAATACCGGAAATCGCTTTTTTGGCAGACGATCCCTTCTTGCACACAACCGGCCTTTATTTGTTCACATTCAGGCAAATAAATTCTGTCATCGCGAGACTCTCTGGCGTCAAACCTCGTCATGTGGCAGTCTCGTGACCATCCAGGAAGAAGGGATTTCAGCGCTGTCAACACAACGCTGACAGGGATAAACGCTCATATTCAAGCACAAGAACCTCCCAGTTTCATATTTGTGTCACCTCCTATCAGCACAGCAATGGACGGATCTGTGAAAGCATCTGCAGACGCTGCAGCCGTGCCGCCGCAGTACTTCAGAGGGTGAGAAAACACTCCTTTAACGACTGGCTAAGCTAACGGCTAGCCTGTAAACGCAGTAACCTGAAAACCCCGCTGGATGCTGAACATACGCCAAAGTATGTTGGAGGCTTTTCTTTAATGTAGCATCATCCTGGAACATGGCTTTAATCTTCGCCAGGGGGCATCCCCATAACAATAGTCAGCCTGTGGGGCTCCTAACAGTAGCGTCCGATGTGTGGTTTGATCTCGGTTCATTGATGAACTTGCGTTTCTTTGCAGAAATGAAAGCTCCCTGGTTTCAGCCCTCAAGACGCTGCTGTTCTTCACCATCCTCATGGTCACGGTGCCTATTGGACTGTATTTCGCATCGAAGGCTTACGTCTTTGAAGGTGAAGTATGTTTTCTAACTTGAAGTACTGTTTTGTGTGTACTGCGGGCTAGTGCCTCTGCAGACAACAGCTGACCACAACGTAAACATCTCTTTCTCGACACGTTTTCTTTTGCTTTTGCTTATTTTCAGTTTATCTTTAAGCTCTAATAGCAAGGGTAGTTTGCATAGAGTTCAGTCAGAGCATTACCATATCAAGATTTTAATTTTGAATGATACAATCCAGATGAGAATGTGTACATATTGTCACATATTGATTTATTTATCATAAAAACGTCATCCTTGGGTAATGACCCACAGTGATAACATGACAAAACCTAATAAATACCTGCTGCTCTGATCTTTCTGAGTGTAATTCTGCGTCGGGGAAAGTTAATGATTTGCTAAATATCTCATGAAAAACACGACTTAGACACTTTTGACACTGATGTAGCTGCTCATCGTCACCGTTAACTCTCTGCTTCTGTTTCGTAGGTTCGATGAAGATGTCAAGCTCTGACAGTTACTTCTACGCAGCCATTGTGGCGGTGCTCGCTGTGCATGTGGTTCTGGCTTTGTTTGTTTATGTGGCCTGGAACGAAGGCATGCCTAAAGGCAAGGGCAAACATGATTAAGGCATGTCCTTATCAGCTTATAAGACCAGAGGAGACAGACAGACGGATGCAGGCAGGGAATCAAACCCACCAGCCCTCCCAGCCACCCCCCCCCCCAAAAAAATCATGGGCATTGAGACCATCTATAATATAGCACCATCTACAAAGCAGGCAGTTAGGTTGCCTGGTTTGCACCGAGGCTTTTACTTGAGGTTAAAGTCTGAAACTACTCTGTTCCCTGGCCTGGGGTGAGTGGAGCCTGCTGGGTGTGCTTTCTCACCAGCCTCAGCAGGCCTGCTTTTTGACATTTTGTTCTCTGAAAATATTACTTTTGTTGACAGAGGACAGCCCCTGTTTTTAAGAGGCTTTGTCATAAGCTCCCATTTGGCTAAGTACTCCAAAGCTCAGTAAAGCGTTTGTCTTGTAGGAAAGTATCTTGGGTTTTGACTGATGTGTGCAGGTGTGTGCACACACACTTTGTCTCATGTTTAATTCATATGAAAAATCTGATTCAGCTGGAATTCATGTTAGTTTAATCACATTTTAGTTATCTCAGCACCATAATGAACCCATAATACGCTTCATTCTCAATGCTGTGTTTTGGAACAAAATCTCTGTGACATCTCGTCCTTTTAAAAATGTTCTCATCAAGTCATCTGTTGGCCCTTTCAAAGCGAGTGTTTTTTCTTTCAGATGTGCGTTTGTGTGCTGTAGCTTGGCAACATTATGAAACTTTGGTGTTGCAGTTGTGTCCTATTTCACACTGTATTTAAATTCCGTGTTTTGTGTCGATGACGTTTAGTGATTTGGAGAATGCAGCCAGTGGAAGTTGGTTGTCATGCAGATGTGAGTGCTGACTTGTTCAAATAAATTAAAAAAAACATTTTTTTTACACTTTTGTTGTTTTAGTGATTATTTATAAATTATGCACTGCGAGCAGATTTACTCCTGGCAAAGAATAAAATTCTCAGATCCAACACAATTAACAGACACGCGCATTTTTAAGGGATCTAATATCAGAACAACACACACACGACTGTAAATGAGGCATTAAAAATCAATCACATTTAAAGTATTATCTCTCACAATCCTTTAATTAACTTTTGTATGAGCTGTTTGGATTTTTTTTCATAAATGAGGCATGTGCGTGATCGAGCTGCATCACACATGGGGTCATGACTTCCCCTACTGCGTAAGCCGCAACGAGTCAAAATGTGCACAGAGATCAAGCATGAGTGTGGTTTTCCTCATCATCCTTTTTGTTTAATGATTGTTTACACATTGTCACAACAGTACCAACCCCAAACACACAGTGACAACAAATGATAATGAAAACTGTGGAAACTGATGATTTAATTCACAAGGACATCTTAATAAGAAGCATTTGACAGAGAAAAAAAACCTAATGAACATGACCGATTTTTCCCAGGCCCGAGAAAGACTGTGGTGAACAGCATGAGTTGACATAATAAAACAAGCTTTGTCTCAAAAGTCTGGGAGATACCTTATTGACCTCTGCAGGGAGTCTGAATAGTCACATGGTGGCAGCAAATGGTCGGCCAGTTCCCACAGACGACGCATGAAAGGAGCCGGGACAAGAACTGACAGTTCCCGGGCCGGAACGACGTTTTCTGCCTCAGAAACCGTATCAGCAGCTGATTTCTCTTTGTTTTCCCTTCACACTGTATGAGCCTCTTCTCACCAGTACTGCTTTATGTGTGTGTGTGTGCATGCATGCATGTGTGTGTAGCTCCAGCGCTGTGCAAAATCTAGAGTTATAGCTGTGCAGTCTGCATTGAGTTTAACAAGCCTGGTGTTGGTGATGAGGTGACAGGCCTGCGAGCAATCAGACTGATTCAGTCAGCAAACATCAGATGCCCCCCTCCCTGCCCCCCCTCTTTTTCTCTCCTTTTGGCTGATATTTCATACGCGTACCCTTGCAACAACACAGAGATGGGGCAAAGGCAGCCTTTGCCTTTGGCTCTTTGTCGTTTATCACACATTAGCAGGTTGAATGCATAGTGTCAGTGTCACAAAAAACAGGCCAGAGAGAGCTGAACGGCTACTTAAATGAAGGATTAAAAGCTATATGCAGCAGCAGCCCTTAATGATTTTCTTTTGTGTGCTCTTTCCTATAATGGAGTCCAGACACCAAATATGCAGCACAAATGTTCTTGATCCACTTTACATTGAATCATACTGCATATGGTAAAACATAAAACACCAGCCACTTCATTGGGTATGCCTGTTAACACGAATATCAGCCAAACATAAGGCAGCAATTCAGTGCATTTAGACATACAGACACAATCAAGGTGACCTGCTAAAGTTCAGACCGAGCATCAAGATTCGTGAATGCGCAGCCGATGAATCTGCAGGAGCTGCCGGAACAAAATCTCTTGAGGAATGTTTCCAGCACCTCGTTGAATCTCCTTATTGAAAATTATGAATTCTGAAGGCTATAAAAGGGGGTCCAAACCAGCACCAGCAATGTGTACCTAATGAAATGGCTGGTGAGTGTATCAGTTGCTTCTCTTACTTAGACTTCCCTGCCCAGCAGATGGCGTGCCCAACCGACACGAAGCTAAAAACAAGCAGCTGCCTCAGTGTTTAAGCGAAAGTAAAGAAAGAGGGCAGTAGAGCACCGTGCTACAGCTGCTGAAACGTGAACTACTCTGCAGTGAAACCTCAGGGAACAAACACGATGAAGCAGGAGAATAAATCACCTGGACACTTAAGATCATATCCACCATTAAACACAAAGAAGAAGGCACTTTATTGTGTTAGTCTGTGTTGTTATTTCCCATGAAATTCTGCTTTGGAGAAGATGTGATGTGTTTGCAGACAAGCAGCTCCAACACTGGGGTATTCTTTATTTAATAAGCCCGGAGATTATAATAACCATTTAGTCTTTTGTGGTCATTTTGGGGTTATCTCTGCTCACTCACCTCTTGAGAAGTTTTGATTTTGCAGTTTCATGTATGTAGATACTTTACAACTTTAAGAACGATTCAAAGAAAGAGCTGATTTGGCACATAGGTTCTTGCATCTGTCTTAGCTTCAATTCAATGTGTAAAGTTTAATCAGAGGCTTTTGAGTTAGGTGCCAATTAGCTCTTAAACGAGGAGTGAAAAGTGGGCTTATTTAAGCCTATCACATTTAGGACCTGCTGTCCTCTTTGCCATGACACGTGGCATTGGGATAAGATTTACAGAGCTGGCTAAGACCTTCGGAAAAAGTGTTTTTAGATGCTTTTAAAATGGGAAAGAAATGGAAAAGTTATTTGAATTAAATATCGCATAGTAAGGAGAATCATTATCAAGCTTATATTCCAAACAACATTGATTTTTCCAGTAAATTCATTCACAAAGTCCTAAAATTCATCTCAGGATCTGCAGGTGATGCTCACAGGTTTTAGTGGCACAGTGCATGTAGCCTGCAGTTGGAAAGAGATGACCTGAATGGGAGGTCTGTCAGGAAAGCTCTCCAAAAGAGCCACCGTGACAGTTAACATAGAGGTATAATAATAACTATAATGTGCTCTGGCTGGACAAATTAAACTCAGAGCTGTTTGGCCACAGCAACACGCTGCTTGACACAGGCCAAAGGCAGCTTTTCAGAGGAAGAACCCCACAGCAGCTGTGAATAATGGTGGTGAAAATGTGATTCAGGGTGGCTTTGCTGACTCAGGAGCTGGACAGCTTGCAGCTACTGATTCACCTTTGCATTCTGCTTGAAGTTAATGCAGCACCATCTGTCCTTAAGCTGGAATTGAACTGGAAGTGGGCCTCTCTAAGAGATAATACTGCTGAGCATGCACGGCATTAAATCTGGCTCTGAAAGAAGAAATCGAGGCAAAGAGAAGATTTGAATCCCGCTGTGGTGTTTGACATATAATAGAAAGCTCTCAAACTGAAAGGAGCCCATATCAGAGACAGTTGGGCAATTAGAGCTAATGATATTTTTGAGTAAAAAAACAACAACAAAAAAACAGCTAATTTTCTTCTCATCCATTTTCAGGGCTGCTGTTGGGCTGGAGCCTATCCCGGCGATTAATGTCGCTTTTTCAAATTATTATCACCTTTATCTAGAATATTGAATGTTTTGCTGCGCAGTTTAAAATTACAGCAGAGCACCTCTGTGCACTTTTATTCATTAATTTCTTCTGTTGCATTAAACGGAGATAATGTGCTGCTCTTCTCTGTGCAAATGGGAGGATCCAAATCAGATATTAACAGCACACATAATAACACACACGAGCGCCTTGATTCTCTTCAGCAGTAACACCCGATTCGAATCTCTAAGACAAACTGCATTGAAATAATAATCGTGTTTTTGTAGTCTTGGGTGGTCACGCTGCTAATAATTTCACCCACAGAATTAAAAAAAATAAATAAAAAATTAGCAAAGCCTCTGGGGGTATTAGAACTAATACAGTTTTGTGCAAGAGCAGGATTTCATAAAATGCTGCTCTTGGGTTTTTTATGCTTTATATAACAGACTGAACTTTTTAAGCTGTGGATAATTTATTGAAATATTCCATATATCTCCAAAAAATGTGCTACACTGGACATCTTCCGCAGCGGTCCAATAATGTGATGGTTGAAACACAAGCCTCACAGAAGGATTTCATTTCAAGGTGCTGGATATGAACTACGTCATAACTCATTCTTTTTTCATCTGTCATCTTTAAGACAAAAAAAAATATATATATATGAAGCTTCTCTCTCAAAGATGATCACATTATTGTTCCAAAATTACCTCCATTTTTCATCTTCGTTTGCAAAGGATGTGCGAATCGTGTGAAGTGCGAGTGGCTCTTTTAGTCCGCTGTGTTATTGTATTTTCCCAAATGACATACGAGGGATGTGAAGCATATCGTGCTTGGCGCAGCAACACACAAAAGTGGAGTCAAGCATGCCCAGATCACACTCAGATCATACTTGGCTCATAACACACAGAAACTGCAACTTAAAGAGATTATATATGAATTATACAGATATAAAAGAAGTGACTTCCTTGAGACACCCAGCAAACTAGTGCCCCAGTCCAGTGACACTAGGGTGCTTCCTCATCATGCACATGCAATCAGTTTCAAGGCTTTCATAGCAGTGGTTCATGCTTTCCTGGCGCAGATTAGTACGAGATGTGCACGTGAGGGAAACGCAGACTGCAAAGACTTTGCACGTGTTTATTCTTGCTTCAACATGTCCGTTTTAAACACGCTGAAATGATGACTCAAATGACACCTGGCACATCCTAATTTCAGAGTTCGTTACCAATGTGATGATTTTTTTTTAAAAGACATGCTCGGTTCAGTACAGCCAATATCACAGCTGGGATTGATGTGCCATTTTCAGGGGCATATTGCAAGAATCACAAGTGAACTGCAAATTTAAGACAATTTATTTCAAGCTGTTTTACAAACGAGGTTGAAACCGAGTGCTTCAAAGAAAACAAACGTCACAAATTCAGACAGAATCGAGGATAAATCAAACGACATGCATTTTATTGTGTACTTTTTTGGCAGCTGCAATATAAAAAAAAACAAAGGAGACAGTACAAATGTGGGAACTCCTGAGACCAGTGCAATATCTTTTTGAGGAGCATTCTGGAGGTAGAAACCGCAGTTCCAGCCTCCAATGAATTGTCAGGTATTGCACAACTCCTCACTTCAAGTCTAAGCAAGTGAACTATGCTAGAGGATGACCTCAAAACAGTTAAAGGGAGTTAAATTGAACTTTTATACCTATCTGATTCCCTTGAACGAGGTCAGGCCAGTTCCTGCCCTGGATTCTAGATATTTCACATGTTGAGAAAAATATAGACGAGCTCACTGTAAACCCGACTCTCTTTAGTAGATTTGATATAAGTGATAAAACTGACTGGTGGAAAGATTTGTCCCAGTACTCGTATTTTAGTAAACACCAGTACCAATGGTCTGTTGCTACAACATTTAATGCTATAGTCCAAAGTTTGTTTTGTTTCTCCACATACAAAAAGGATGCGTAAATAACCAGAATTTCCTTTTTGTTGTTCCTTTTCATTAGAAATGTTTTCGTGGTGCCATTGCAGGCTCCTCTCTGTGCCCTGTGAATCGCACTCCCCTCCAAGTTGGAATGAGTCAAAGCAGTGCCATCTTGAAGAGTGGGAGTCAGTTTGGCATGTATGAACATTTCCAAACAACATATGAGCCCCACACACATTTTAAGGCCCCCTCAGAGAAACATAAACCTCTTCATATCTTCAGATCATCTATTCTGGTCTTGTTGTTGCTGTGTTTGGCACTGTGGCCAGGCCTGGCCTGCGTAGGTGACCCAGGGGCAGATCCTGCTCCCTTCTTTCCTTTCAGGTCACATTCCTCTGGCTTGCTGCTGCTGCTCCTCTCCACCGCCAAGTTGTCCTTGTTCTGTTTGTAGGCTGCCTTGCTGTGGTAGGGGTGGAAGGACGGGTCTGTGGCCGCAGTGTAGCAGGGTACGGGCGGGTAAGCAGGCTGGACTTGGCGGTGCCCCTGGAAGCAGTCGTCGTAATTTGGGGCAAACGGCACTGCAGCCTCGCTGGGCTCCTTGGACATACTCTCGTGGTACTGGTTACGTCTCCTGAAGGTGATGCCCTGGCGGCACTTGGTGAAGCCCAGGTGGTAGATCTCTATGAGGTTGAGAAACAGAGACAGAGAGGCCACTCCGAGCATGAAGATGATGAAGATGGTTTTCTCTGTGGGGCGGGATATGTAGCAGTTGACCACATTGGGGCAGGGTGGTCTGTCACACGTATACATAGGTTTCAGCTCAAAGCCGTACAAAAAGTACTGGGCCACAATGAAGCCCACCTCAAACAGCGTCTTGAAGATTACGTTGAAGACATATGTGCGCAAAAGCTCCCCCTGCAGGCGCACCCTTCCCTTATCGTCCCTTATCAGAGCCTTCTTGTGCTTCACGTCCACAATCAGAGTCTGTTTGTCTGAATGATGAGCATGCTCCTTCTCCTTCTGCTTTTCCTCCATCCTCACAAGATGGAGAATGTGCCCCAGGTATATTAAAGTTGGTGTGGACACAAAGATTATCTGCAGCACCCAAAAGCGGACGTGTGATATGGGGAAAGTGATGTCATAGCACACGTTCTCGCAACCAGGCTGCTTGGTGTCGCAGGTGAAGCCCGACTGCTCATCGCCCCACACCTTCTCTGTCGCAGCACTCAGGATGAGGATGCGGAAGATGAACAGCACAGTGAGCCACACCTTCCCCACCACGGTGGAGTGCTCCTGGGCTTTTTCTAGGAGCTTCCCCAGCAGGTTCCAGTCCCCCATGGCTGTGAGAGGTCAGATCTGAGACTACAGAGGATTTGAAAGCAGAAAACAGTTTGATTTGAATTGTGGCTCATCTATAGACTTGTGTACACAGCAAAAAAAAAAAAAGATGAAATGACTAAAGCAAATGAGTTTAAAGTTAATCCAGATGACTACAAATTCTCTTACCAAGTTCAGCAGAGCTCAGAATAACGACGTTTCTGAGGAGCCAAGCTGCTAACTGAGTGCCCAACTGGGGGAAAGCCACGGAGCATGTCGTGGTCTTATCCACACGGATGCAAACAGGATTATATTTACTTTTGCAGGGTATATATTTGGCAAGTGTGGACAGGAGGAAGGCAGGTTTCAGTCATGATTCTGCAGCTCCTGGCCTTCATGACCCACGCCATGGCAACACGAGCCACACGAAGTGAAATCAAACACCGGGCAGATGTGGTGGGAGTGCGAATTAGAAACAGTTGAGTAATGCTGGAGCTGTCAGCTCCTGTGACACATTAGGTTTAAAATAGATTCTGCTTCTGATGGATGGGCCGTGCAGTAGGAAGAGTGGAAGCAGAAGGTATGCTACTGTGAAGGAGGATGAATTCAAGTGTTGAAACGCAGCAGGTGGGTTAACGTGGAGGGAGCCACGTCCAACACTCATTGACTGGGCAGTAATTTAAATATGGCAGCACCGCAGTGTGTGATGACATGTTTAAATGGAGGATAATGGCATTTTTTGGGGTAAAAAATAAATAAATAAATGAAACAACTTCAACTTGCGTTTCCACATGAGGCAGCTGTAGTTAGCTTCTGGCCACAGCGTGGCCTAAAAGAACAAGTACCTCAGTTCATAAAGCATAAAGTTCACAAAAAGAAATCACAGAAAACTCACATTTACTGGAGGAAGCCACCGTGCCAACTTATACATCCTCTGCGGCAAAGCTTCCCACGTCTGAGAGCGTCCATGAGGCTTCGCTGCTTTTTCTGACAGGCCTCAGTGCTGGTCTGATCTTAGGGCCCCCAGCAATGCCCTTGAATGGACAGGAAAAGTGGAATACAGCTAGTCACAAATTCAGCTCCATGCCAACAAACTCAGTGACTCAGTCTTCTGTCTTCAAATACAGCTCACACAGAAATCAGGATCCAGGCCCAAGGGTCTTCAGCCTCCCACAACACACACACACACACACATACATAACCCTGTGGACACACACCCAACCTGCCCTCCCTCGACCCTCAGTTATATTTGGCACAGTGTGCAGTGTCCAGTGTAAACTATTAAACAAACCCCTGCTGGCTTGTTACAGCGAGTGACGGGGCAGCTGGCCAATGATGTTGTCTGCTAAGTCTGGCCACAAGTGTCCCTGCGGTCTAAATATAGCACAAGGGTCTCTTTCCTATCATGGGGGTGGTGGTGCTGCTGCTGGTGGTGGGTGCTTGGAGATGAGCAACTACTGGCATCCTCAAGTTCCAAACCTTAGTGACGGGAAGGGGTAAATTAATAAAAAAAAAACTTTAGTCTCAGGGAGTTAAAAATCACAGTTATTAAACATATCTCAGAATACTTAACCAGTTTCATTGAGCACTCAAAGAAACAACACAGTGTTTGTTTGCTAAATAATTTCATATTATCTGGCAGTTTATTTCTTTATATTACACAATGTACACTGTATACGTAGTTTCAACCCGTTAAATCGTTTATCTGGATTGTTTACCTGGATGTAAACCACAATATGTGCATTTAGGGAGTGGTTTTTCTCCCCTCTAAATTACATGTATAAATGACAGAAGATTTGTATGAACAGATACCAGAGCATCAGGCATTACATTTACAGGACAGGAGAGATATTCACTCAAGTATCATGATGGTGAATATTAGGGTCTGTTAAAAATACGTCAACTACAAACATTTACTTAAGCCCACCAGATGAAAACTTTACAACAAAAGCAAAGAAAGGAAGACAGATGTTCTAACTCATGTGTGCGATGTGGTAAAATCCTAAATGTTAACCCTGCAGACAAAAACACTGAAATCACTGCAACTTCTATTGTGTCTTTCAGGGATTATGATATGGAAATGGATGAAAGTTAGTGACATGTCGATATGAAGCCTTTATTCATCATTCAAAATAACATTTTTCCTTTTTGTACACACCGAGCAGCCACAGTATTGGAACCACTGACAGGTGAACACTGATCACTTCCATACAACGTAATGCTCCTTGAAGTAACTTTGGGTTTTTGCATCTAAACAGCACACCCCAACAGCAGTGGTCTCTCCCAGCACCCTGTCAAATTAGCTGTTTGAGGGACACAGCGCTCGAGGTAGTGACCTGGAGAGGCCCTATACTACAGCCTAAATGGACCCAGAAGATCTGCTGCCTAAGTCCTGGTGCTGCACACCCCAGGCCATCCTGCCTCTGTACAATGTGGTTTTGTCTCATTTCCCCTCCCCTCAGCCACAACCAGTCTCGACAGATGGCAATTGGCCGCCCCTCCCTGAGCCTGGTCCTACTGGAGGTTTCTTCCTGTTATAAGGGTGTTCTTCCTTCCCACTGTCGCCAAGTGCTTGGTCATAGCAGGTTGTTTTGACTGTTGGCTTTTCTCTGTAATTATTGTAGAGACGTTAGCTTACAATATAACGCGCATTGAGGTGACTGTTGTGCTGCGATTTGGAGCTATATAAATAAAACTGAAATGAAACTGAATATTGTGGCTAGCAGGTTTAGCTCATAACATCGCAGCCATGTTTAAACAATATTTCATTACTGTAGCAATAAGTTTTTGATGTCTACACAAACTTTAGAATAATCAGTGCCCATCCAATAAAATCTAATCACAATTACTGTTAATAGGTATTAAAATTATTTTACCAATATAAATGATTAAATTAAACCCATAAACATACTAGCTTGGAAGAGTAGCATTTTTGTAATCAAAATAACAAAAATTAACAAGTTCTTATCCAGCATTTTAACTACTTCAATAATCGCTGCTTTTTAAAGGACCAAACCGATGTTTCTGAACATTTTGGCTGTTTTTCTTTCTTTTTTCCTAAATCAAAAATCACATCTACTTAACATTTCTTGCTTTAGTGGGTTTAGTTTGAAATTGTTGCAGCCAATTCCATAAAAACCTGCTGTGATGTGGATTTATGTAGTAATTAAAAACAAATTTCTGAATCTAAATTTGTTTTCCCCAAATGGCAACAACAGTACAGCTTAGACAAAAAAAAAAAATGAAGGCATGACACTCATCTCCAGGTTCAGCTCATCATTAACTTGACAAACTATTTCTACTGAATGGAAGCTAATGGAGAAGACTCAAAGGCATATGGGAAACAATAAAAAAAAACGCTGTAGCTCTAATCAAGGTAAGGTTGGTCATAAAGTAACATCAGCCATGTTGGGTGCAGAACCACTAGTTTGGCCTTTAAATCTTCACTACAGGATCAAATAGTTTAGACCAGAAGAGCAGCTAACATTTGTGAGTAAAAATGAAGAGATAAAACAATAATTGAGAACAACTAACTGAATTATATATATATATAAATAAATAAATAAATAGTCAAAAAGCTGACATTGACCAAATACACAGTATATGTGACATTAATGCATGAGATGCTACATAGTCAGGTGTGGTTACTGCTTATTAGTTCGAGAGAGTCTCAGAAAGCAGAACACCTCTCGCCCCTCTCGGTCGGGCTCTTTTTGCTCACAGTGAACTTAGACTTGAGAGAATGATCTGCTATCAGCTGATTGATTTCATTTTGCTTGTAAGTAGACAATTTTTGACTTATCCACGGTAACTTTGACTCGTCTTCAGAGCCACGAAAGCACCGTTTGCAGGCCTTGCTTATGAGGTACACCACCTCAGCCAGGTTGAGCAGCACACACACCGCAGACACTGCCAGCATAAACACAGTGAATATGGTCTTTTCCGTTGGCCTGGAGACAAAACAGTCCACTGTATTGGGGCAAGGGTAGGAGTCACATTTCACCAAACGCACCATCTTAAAGTCTGGATAGATCAAGTAAAAGATGTAGAGAAAAGCCACTTCGAAGATGATTCTAAAGATGATACTGATCATGTATGTCCACCATAGAGCTCCTGTGATCTGAAACTTCTGGTTCTTGATGTGCTCCAGCTCTTTGGGGCTACTGCGGCCCGTCCTCTTCAGGATCTTCTTGTCGATGTGCCTTCGGTGGGCTACGTGCATGGCCACTAAGAGTGCAGGGGTGGAGACCAGGATGAGCTGGAGCGCCCACAGTCGTATATGCGAGATTGGGAAGAACTGGTCGTAGCAGACGCTATTGCAGCCGGGCTGCTGGGTGTTGCAGGTAAAGCCAGACTTTTCATCTCCCCAAACGCTCTCTGCAGCAACCACCAGGACCAGGATGCGGAAGATAAAGATGACAGACAGCCAAACGCGCCCAATGCCAGTAGAGTGCCTGTTTACGCCGCTGATCACGGCATAAAAGGACCCCCAGTTCATTTTCGCCTCCAGGTCTGGAAAAAAATGGAAATTCATTTCGGATAATTAATGAGATTTTGCTGGTGTAGGCAGTTACGTGTGTGGGTGACTTTCTATCAAAATTCCAAAAAATGCTAAGTTTAATAATTATTAGATAATTTACAACCCGTTTTTTTAATTACTGGAATAAAGTCACAAATAAGCTTATAAACTATGTAACTGAGACAAAATGTAACATTTTGGAAAAATCTAACTGGTGTAACAGTTTTTAGAGGTTTACCAGGTTCAGCCGGCGGTGCAAGCGGCGTAAGCAGCGCCGGGTCCAAAGATGACCATCCTGAGGTATGACCTGAGCATCAAGCTGGTTTTGGCAGTCAGGAACAACAGACAAGAATTGCCAAGCAGCCTGCCGGCTGTATAAAAACAGGGGCGATGGCTTACCACCATGCACCGTCAGAAGACGCAACAGGTTGAAACCAATTGTGAAACATTTGCAGAACCACGTGATGCGCTCGTCCTGTATTAATACTGTACTCCCAAGGCTGGCCTACAGCCCAGCTGCAGACATTCAGAATGCCAGAGAATTTCTCCAAGGAAGCAGCGAGACATGCAGCTCATTGAGGCTTTTTTTTTTTTTTTTTTTTTTTCTAAAAAGTAGA